>CM022773.1:2024143-2114143 GCA_012411365.1 Ameiurus melas | reverse complement strand
ACTGCAAGGCCAATTCTGTTCTTTTTGCTATACACTGAAGACACTTGGGTTTGAGATGAAAATGATCATGGCACCTCTGCTCCAATTTGTGGGTGAGCAAAAGTATTGGGGCGGATCGTCTCAAAGTAAGTAACACTGAACGTTTGGTTGCATATCCCTTGCTTGCAAGAACTTCATCAATTAGGCATCTCAAGGACATCGCCAATCTGTTGCATTCTTCTTCTTCTTCTTCTTCTTCTTCTGTGACGCTTTTCCAGACTTGCACTGCAGCTTATTTCAGACGTTGTTTCTTTTGGGAGGTTTCTCCATTCAGTTGCCTCTTCAGGAGGTGAAATGTTGCTCGATTGGGCCGGTCTTAAACCTTCCACTTTTCCACCGCTTCCATTATTATGAGGCCCATCATCGATGAAGATCAGTGAGAATGTTCCAGAAGGAGCCGTGCAAAAAGCCCAAGCCATGGCGCTACCTCCACCATGTTTCACAGATGAGCTTGTATGTTTTGGATCATGAGCAGATACTTTCTTTCGCCACAATTCGGCCATTCCGTCACTCTGTAAGAGGTCCATTTTGGTTCCAGTACCTTTTGTGGATTGTCTCCAGTCTGGTCTTCTGATCCTCTTTTCTCAGCTTCAGGACGGCTTGCGTTTTTTCGGCCCGGCCCTGTATAAGCATGTATTTATGTACCTTTTAACTATGCATGTCGTGCATCACCTGTCGCCTTTGCTTTCTGTTTAAGAGCAACTTTCCACAAAACTTAATCCTAGTTGGAGTTGGCTTTTAGATGTCTGCTTGGTGCGTCACACCTTTTGACAGTAGAGAGCCACTGCTGTGCCCTTGAGCAAGGCTTTTAAACTCCAACTGCTCAGTGTGGAGTACTTTCTTCTCCTGTTGCTATGGATAAAAGCATCTGACAAATAAATGCATAGAAAATAGCTGAGCTTTCGATCAATTTTAACGATATACATTATGCATGTGTTTGAGAGTCCATATCTCTCTAGGTTGCTAGGCGAGGAAACAGTAATGTGCATGAGACCAGGTCACTAACGAGCATACACTGTGTGAATGCTAGCAATCGAACAATTGTTTCTTAGTGCAATTGACCAGCCGTGATGAATTATTCTCATACATTGTTGGAGCTTTTGACGTCTTTGTAAATGGCCCAAACTTGAAAGCATGTGGCAGTAACGTAATCCTGAGCTGTGTGGCGTATCTGTCCAAGTTCTCCCAGTGTCTATGTAAGGTTCCTCAGGAGTTCTCCGGGGTCGTTCCAGATCAGAAAAACCACCATCAGGTAGATCTTAAAGTGTTTAGAGCCCTGACATGCACTGTATTTCCATCCAGCGTGCATTCCCTCATTTTGCCCAGTGTTCCTGGGATACTCTCCAGCGCCACCACACCTTTTATCAGAACAAAGCGATTGCTATTAATACTATTGATAAAGCTGGTTGTGTCAGTCGAGAAGACGTTCTCGTCTGCAATACTGGGCCGACCGTCACTGATGAATAACTGCATATTAATATTACTCATTATTTCTTGTGCAAAAGTCTTCCCGTGTTCCGTTTATCGCCGTTTAAACCGTCTTCAGACGAGACTTTTCTTTACACATGCCCAAGACCTATGTGCAGTCCTTTCTTTCTTCTTCTGTTGTAGTTCTCATCTAATAATCTAAACTAATTACAGCTTCGGACTAGTGGAAACGGTTGAAGAACGAGCGTGACGTTTCATCCGCAGGAACACCAGATTTAGCCGTGACCGCAACCCCGACCTGTAGGATTTACATAACGCATAAAGTTTATAAAAAGCGTGAGTTTCATCTTTAAGACACGTCAGCGCACAATGCCTGCTTTAAACTAAGCGTATACGCGAGCTGGAACATGTGACATCAGTTCTAGACATCAGTTTTAGACGTACGGAATGATACAGGGACCAAGAAAGGACCAACTAATCCAAACTAGTTTACATTAAAAAAATTTTTTTTTCATAAACGCCGCAGATAAACCGATTTCCTCACCGCTTCTCCTAAGTTCTTCATATTCGGGGAATATTTTAGGTCTCCCAGAATCAAGTTAACACTGTAAGCCTTTTACATCCTGGGAAAAAGTCAACAAAAACACTCGCACCTAGAGGTATCGTCAGTCCAGATACCTGCACGTTTGCATGGAGGTGGGAGAAAACCGGAGAACCCAGAGGAGACCCACACAGACACAGCGAGAGAACGCTAAGCTCCACACTCGACATTACTCTGAGCTCAGGATCGAACTATTTCAGCTGTAAGGCAGCGACGTTCTGCAGTCTCTAAACAAATTCCTCTAAACTTGCTTTGAAGTTGAATTATATGCGTGACCGTATCGTGGAGGTAGCGCACAATAAATGTGCCCTTCTTCTTGGTTTTTTTTCCATCTCCTTAAGTTGTTTTTAATTCAACAATTCCCTTAATTTCTCTGCAAGTATTCAAGATGTCAAGCTGTGCTTTGTATAGCACAGAGCTGTCAAGCTCAGGACAAAACGGACTGGCTTTAATTTATTGTTAATTGAAGCAGAAAGCGGTGAATAATGAGTAAACGCGCATGAAAAGCCCGAGAACGGCCGTGCTTACACAATGACAAAACATTTAATGTTGGGGAGGGGGGTGGGAGGGGGGGCATGGGGGATAAATCTCAGTGTTTTTGTGCTCAGTGTATTTTAATACCGTATGCAGTAACACACCGGCTCGTTCTACGTTATCGTTTTTCCAAAAAAAAAATCAATCAATCCATCAAATCGGATTTAAAAACTCGCGTAATTGTCGATGCGGCGAGGTTTTCTGTAAGGAGATGTTCAATATTTTCAGAAGGAGTCTCCGAGTGTCAGCGTCGTGTCCCAAACGGATGTCAAATCTGTACTTTTTACGCTTTACTTTACGAGGGTTGTTGTTTTTTTGTTTTGTTTTGTTTTTTCTAGAGGAAAGGAACGACTGCATTTCGTTTACTCAAGATGTTCCACAAAATCAAATGCAACTAGAAACGGATAAAAAAAAATAAGTATAGATATATATATATTTTTTAAAATGTATAACGCATCATTCTTTAATAAATAAAATATTGTAATCGTTGCTGTGGTTTAAGAGACGTGAAACACTGTACGTGTGTTATGGGAAAAGAATCGACTTCCGATAAGTACCCGTAAGTCCACCTCACACTTCACTCCACAGGCCACGCACTCTCTGATCATTCTCATATAAACGCACAACACACTCTTCGCACGTGTTCGCACTCGTTTACCGTTTCATTCCGATCTGAACAGTTCGGTTCCAGGCAGATTTGAGCTTTCCTTATTTATTAAACTGTTCTGTATCTGTATTTTTATGGTTCTTCAGTCTGTCGGTTCTTCGAGGTGTCATCGCTTAACAGGTTCAAGTGGAGCCGACGGTATAAGGTTCTTCGCAGGACTGGAAAAGGTTCTCCTGGCAGGCATCACTCTGAAGAACCGTACTTTGGTTATTTACAGCGCAAAGTTTTAATAAAGTTTATGATAACGTGGTTCTTTGTGGCACTGCCGTGAAGAACCGTGGGGTCTCTAAAGAACTCGAGAGGAAAAAGTTCTTTGTGTCATTTAAAAGGGTTCTCCTTTCTATTTTTTTTAAACACAATTTTTCACGTCATCCTGCTGTTGATGATCTTCCTATAACACGAGATACGGTGCTTTATTCCTTACATAAAAGGACAGAAAGACTCGTATCAGCTCGGTGACGTCGCTTGTAAAGGTCTTTATCTATTACTGTAGAGGAGCTCTTTTTTGCCGCGCTTGTAATGCATTGTTGTCGTTGTCGTCGTTTTTTAAAATTACATTCCGGAAAAAAAAGATCTGAACTGTCAGACACAGACGAGGTCCGAGAAACCTTCACGTCCTGCCACAGTTTCTCAACAAAATATTTGGAAAAAAAAAAAAAAAGACCGAGAGAGAAAACACGAACAAGCTCTCCCGCTATCGCACCAGCATGAAAATGTGATCTCTGAAGTGATCTTTTTGCTGTCCGTTTAGATTTCTTCCTTTCTTTCGCTCTTTCCTGTCTGTTTCGTGAGGTAGGAAATGTGATCCGTCTGTCCGTGTCCTTTCGGACGTTTTCTGCCGTCATATTGTGTACGTGTGAAAGTAATCTGTAATCGTACAGCAGTGTTTGTAGTGTTCGTAATAAAGGAGTTTGCGATCCAAGTATCTGTGTCGTAGTCTGTATGTCCACCTCACTGGGACATTGAAATCAATCTGTGTGGGAATTTTAATAATATACATTCTTGTATATAGATTGATCGTTGGATCCCCAGTGAAATATTGAAATATGAAAAAAGTACATACATCTATATATATATATATATATAATAATACAACTGCAGGCTCTTGTAGGATTCCAGCATCTCTTCAACACCAGCTATCAATCTAGCAGTATTAGATCGAGCATGAAGTATTTAGTATTTACTGATTTTCATGCTGTTTCATCATGGATTAGATTCGTGTGTTTCATTTTCACTTACTCTGCAATCTCTACGTCGCTGTGAATTTTGATTTGCACAGCATGTTATCGTTCCTCATTTTCCCCCCCACCGCTGTCCATCTAAAGTTCCAGTGTACTACGTTTAAACTACAGGCTTTTTCAACGGATAAATGTATTCGCCGCCGGGGTCAAAGCGCTCAGGACTGACGCTCCGATCGGTATATCGATCGGTATAAAAAGATTGATTTTTTGATTTTTTTGGTGATTGTTGCGATCAAAACTTGATTTTCCTGCGATTTTTTTCTTCTTCTTCCAAAATGTGCAATTTGCTGTGCTTTTTGTGCTTTTTTCCAAAGAAATATTTTTTTACGTGAAACTATTCGAATCGGCGAAGTCGCAATCGCACGAAATTACTCTTTCACAGTGTCGTTTATTGGAAAATTGGATTTTTTGGGGCTGTACTGAGGTTCGAGGCACGTGAATCGAAGATTCAGCTTTGGCTGAACGCCAAAATGATGAAACGTCTCGGCCCCGGACCTGCCGAAAATCTGTGGTAATTTTATTGTTCAATTGCAGCGTTTCTGCTATCGCAAAAAATCGCAACATCCTGGAGGGACCGAAAAGCTCTTTGAGCTCTTGAACAGTGAGCTGGTGAGCCACATTCCTCCACATTCTGGGAGGAAAACTTCACATTATTTACGAAACTGGATGCAGAGTGCATTTCTTGCTCTACAAATGTGTTTTGAAGGAGGAGCGGGCAAACAGCGGAACGTTACACTAGCAACAGTAGGTGGAGTGATCGAAAATGTAGGTGATCACTCCGGGTGAAGAACTTGAGTCTGGACTTATTAGCATTTATACTTGGACTTGGGAATTGGTCTGAACAGACTCTTGTAATTCCTTTCCCTAGAAAACTCATTATTAGAACGATACACTAATGATGCGAACTAGCTGAAATAAAGCTTTGGACATGAAAATGATCTGACGGGTTTTTCATCTCAAACTGGACAGGGTCTTGCTTTCATTTGGACTCCATCTTGACTTGGTGTTGACCTTCTTAATACAGACCTCTGTCTTGACCTGGTCCTGATCTACAGCCACGGTGATTCCTCATTCCATCCAACAAAGAATAAATAAATAACTACATTGTCCATCGCTGGCTGTTGAAACGAGGTGTTATCTGAGCACCAGTTGTCTTTCTCACCAGTCGCGTCATCAGCATTACCACGAAATATTCAATATGTGACAAAATCTTACGGCTAGCCGTGCAGAGAGTCTCTGGAGTGAGTAAAATGCCACCACAGTGTGGCAGAGCTCACCAAATGATGGAGTTGGTGCATGTCCAAAAGCGTGCATGCCGCATCATTCTTGAGTGGGAATATAACTAAAACTCATTCCGCGCCCTCTGCCTCAGCACTCTCTCTGACAGGAAGACAGCTGAATCATCTCTCAGTTCAGGGACCGCCCACCAGGGGCACTGTAACTGAGGGGAACTCGAAATAAACCAGTGATTCCACGAACACGAAGGTCCCGAAGGTCCCCGGAACGTTTCCACGTGTCCTTTATCAACAAGGTCAACTAAAATGCATGCTTTCCGCCTTGATGGCGTTCCAGAGTAATGCTTACCGGCAATGACTGTTTGCGCTTATTACGTATTTATCGTTGGAGTTATTCGAATATTTATTTATTTTTCATGTAGATTTTTATAACGCATCTGTCCATTTTTACTCGAGTGTAATGCCTATGCAATAATAAAACTGGAGCTTGGAATAGGAATAATGATGGTTAGAATCTTAAGGCACAGCATCTTAAAAATCACAGAGTTACTGTATATATATATATTTCCTACATACAGTCTGTTCTCTGGCTATTTCAACAGTACTCGTAATTTTAAGAAAATATATAACGCAGAGAAACAAACAAAAAAAAAAGTGATTATAATGGGGTGGCTGTGGCTCAGGTGGTAGAGCGGTGGTAGCGCTAATCGTAGCTAACTCCACGTGAGCCCACATGCCGAAGTGTCCTTGGGCAAGACACTGAACCCCAAGTTGCTCCCGATGGCACGCTAGCGCCTTGCGTGGCAGCTCTGCTACCGTTGGCGTGTGAGTGCAAAGGTTAAAAAAAAGTGCTACATAAATGCGAACAATCATAATTCTCCCTATTCGCTGTTGAAAACGCACAGGCGTTAATTTCTAATGAAATTAACATTAGTGCATAATTAAGGTCAGGTCAAGGCAAGCTTATAAATAAAAGCCAAATTAGAAGGTGTATACGCGAATATACTCAATTTATTCATTTATTCGAGTTTCCCTATTAGAATAAATGGTCAAACACTCAAGAACATGTCAGATCAGTATGTAGAGTAGCGCATGTTCTCAATGGAAAAAAAAAAGACACCAACAAACCCACTCCTTATTTTTACACACCGTGTTGAAAAAACGCGTCTTTCTCGATCCACTTCGTCGTTGGAAAAGTTTGACAGTGACCTAATTCTTTTCATTTCGCACTCGGTAGTTCGACACGGCGAACGCGTCAAGTCTTTTCCGCAAATTCAACTTATAAAGGACTTCTCCAGGCTCAAAAACGATCCAACCCCCTGAATAGAATCCCTGGCAACAGCACTAACATGCAGAACTGCTGACGGCATTCGTTTGATTCCCTCAAAGCAGATTTCTCACAAACGCAGCAGAGAGAGGTGCGTATTCAGCAATTCTCTCAGCTCCTTACTGTTAGCTATCGAAACGGAGAAGCATCGTTCTATAAACGTAGTTGTACCATTGGACCATGGACTCAAGAACTACGTCTACAGTACACGTGGAAATGTGGAAATGAGAAAGGAAATAAATTCGGGTTTAAAAAAACCCATCTATCTTCATAGTAAACAATCCACCTCCATGTTGCTTATTGGGATTGGTCCAAGAACAGGACTCTGCTGCTATCATGGGGACAGACTCACCCAAACTAGACAGAAAACAAATGAGCTAGTCTTTAATGCTCCAGTTTTTGCGCCCACGATCGCCTCGGATTCCCGTTCTTGGCTGGCAGGAGTAGAACCCAGTGTGGTCTTCAGATTTTCTCAAATACTCAAACCAGCCCATCTGGCACCATGGTGATGTTCGATGTGAACATGGAGACTCCTGGCCTGTATCTGCTGCCGATTGGATAATCACATGAATGAGCAGATGTACACGTGTTCTAATACAATGGACAGTGCTTGTACAAGTCATAGTGACGTCCATTTTTGCAAAGAAGAATGAGATCTTTAGAATGTGTCTTAGATTATAGCCCCGAGTATATTGGCGTGTCTCCTCTGACAAAACACCGAGAGAAATTAGCCACCAGCGGTGCCACCATAACGCTCGTCGATGACTATAATAATATTCACTCATAATAATAACTGTTCTGCCGTGGAACGATCTGCACAACAATGAACAATCTAGTTTTAATTACAAGTTATATTAACAGCGTGTGCTCGAGCTGACCTGGATTTCACAAGTTAGGCGGAAAACTCCATATTAGTCCAAATCCAACCGAGTTTCACCTGAACAACTGTTGAACAATAGGGATACGCCTGGACCTTTCCTGCGGAAGAGCTAGCGTGGTCAGTATCACAAATTCGCTTAATAGTGCAGAATCTTCAGTACTGAATATTCAAAATATTGCATATTTGCTCTCTTTATTTTTAACTGTTCAAAAGAAGAAGAAGAAGAAGAAGAAAAAAAACCCTATTTATTTCCAAATCAGGACCTCAGTGTAGTTCCCTAAAGCTACACTTAGTTAAATTCCTTACGCAAATTAACATTACACTCTCAGAAAAAAAGGTGTTCTTTGTACAGTTAAGGGTGCTCATCTTTTTTAAAAAAACGTTAAACAGATAACTCTTAAAGGTTCTCCCTCTGGGTTCTACACGAGACCCAAATTACACTAACGATTTCAGGTAGCGAAAAAAAAAAAAAAAAGTGACCAATTTTCTTTGTTCTTTCGGGTTAAAGAAAGTTCAGTCAGAGAAGGTTTTTTTAAGAACCCTTTAACGTGTATTCATTTCTACGTCATCCTTAAACACTTTTAGTTGTCGCAACGTCAAAGATAACGTCTCCTCGACGTCGGTTTTTTACGTCAGTGGAAACGTGGTGCGAGAGACGTTGTAACGACGTTGTGAAGCGATCTTCATGTTATTGCTGCAGATATTTCTCAAACAACAACGCGTTGACGTTATTTTTGGAACTTTACAAATGTCACCTTCTCAGAACCTGTTCGTTCTGAGACGTTCTGCGAATGTTCTCCGCATACATGCATCATTAAAATCACATAGAAACTAAAGATACACTAACGTGTCGGCCGATAAAGGCATTTGTTCACGCTATGGGCCGTCGGCCGATAGTTTAAAAACCATCCGATGATCAGGGCCGATTATATCCTGTCAATCAAAAGAGGGCGGGGAAACACGTGGGCGGCGGGAGTTTTGGCGTGGAGTCTAATTTATTTTTGTTTTTTTGTTTTCTGAATTAAAGGGCCAGTACGCTGGTGAAAGATTTAAATGAGTTGACGAAAAGTATATACACCGCACAGGAAATTATATCCGTAGAGTCGTGAATTTCATATCCGGTTAATGTTAAAATATAAAAAAAGTTGATATTATATATGACCAGTTTGTAGAAACGCTTGTGTTTCTGGAGAGTGAGTGTGAGACTAACAGGAGGGTTTTCAGTCGATGTTAATATGAATGAATCACCTTCAATAATCTTACTTTAATCTTCAGAATGTAGATCATGTGTTCATGTTAAATAGAGGAACTTGTTGAAACGGAGAGAATAAAGTTTTTATTTGCGATTCTTTCAGAATTGTGGAATTCATTATTATTCATTTATAAGAAGGCATAAAAGGCAGAGGTATCGGTTATCGGTATCGGTTATCGGTATTGGTCATCGGTATCTTTATCGTTATCGGTATCGGTTATTGGTATCGGTTATGGTTATCGGTATCGGTATCGGTTATCAGTTATCGGTATCGGTTATCGGTATTGGTTATGGTTATCGGTATCGGTTATCGTATCGGTTATCGTATCAGTTATCGGTATCGGTTATCAGTATCGGTATCGGTTATCGGTATTGGTTATCGGTATCGGTTATCGTATCAGTTATCGGTATCGGTTATCAGTATCGGTTATCGGTTATCGGTATCGGTTATCGGTTATCGGTTATCAGTTTCGGTTATCAGTATCAGTATCGGTATCGGTATCGGCTATCGGTTATCGGTTATCGGTATCGGTTATCAGTATCGGTATCGGTTATCGGTATCGGTTATCAGTATCGGTATCGGTTATCGGTATCGGTTATTGGTTATCGGTATCGGTTATCAGTATCGGTATCGGTTATCGTTATCGGTTATCGGTATCGGTATCGGTATCGGTATCGGTATCGTCGCAGTGCTCGGTTATCCGGTATGGTATCGGTATCGGTTATCGATGCTCGGTATCGGTATCGGTATCGGTTACTCCGGTATCGGTATCGGTTATCGGTTATCGGTATATCGGTTATCTATCAGTATCGTGTTCCGGTTATCGGCATCGGTTATTGGTTATCGGTATCGGTTATCAGTATCGGTATCGGTTACTCGGTTATCGTTATGCGAGTTGCCGGTATCGGTATCGGTGATCGGTTATCCGGTATCGGTGCTCGGTTTATCGGTATCGGTATCGGTATCCGGTATCGATTATCGGTTATCGGTTATCGGCTCGGTTACTCCGGTATCGGTATCGGATTATCGGTTATTGTTAGTACAGATATCGTATCGGTGTTGTGTTTGTTATGTTATCGTATGTCGGTTATCGGTATCGGTATCGGTATCGGTATCGGTTATCGGTTGCTCGGTTACTCGGTTATCGGTATCGGTTATCAGTATCCCGGTATCGGTTATCAGTATCGGTATCGGTTATCGGTATCGGTATCGGTTATCAGTATCGGTATCGGTATCGGTTATCGGTATCGGTATCGGTATCGGTTATCGGTTATCGGTTATCGGTATCGGTTATCAGTATCGGTATCGGTTATCAGTATCGGTATCGGTTATCAGTATCGGTATCGGTTATCGGTATCGGTATCGGTATCGGTATCGGTTATCGGTTATCGGTTATCGGTTATCAGTATCGGTATCGGTTATCAGTATCGGTATCGGTTATCGGTATCGGTATCGGTTATCAGTATCGGTATCGGTATCGGTATCGGTTATCAGTATCGGTATCGGTTATCGGTATCGGTATCGGTATCGGTATCGGTTATCGGTTATCGGTTATCAGTATCGGTATCGGTTATCAGTATCGGTATCGGTTATCGGTATCGGTATCGGTTATCGGTATCGGTATCGGTGTCGGTATCAGTATCGGTTATCGGTATCGGCCGATATCACTCTGAATATCGGCTATATTTATTTATTCGTTTTAGTATCTCTAATAAAAACACACCGTCAAATAAATCAGCTTTGAACGTCCTCCTGTGAACTTCTTCCGGAGCTGATTCACCGGCCGTCATCTCAAAGACTAAACCATATCTTTACGGGAGTCGTAATTAAACGTTGTTTGCAGCTCAGAGGATGATCTCACTGCGTGGTGTCTTTTATTGAAATGGAGAGGCTGAAATCCACAACAGGATTTAAAGAGGAGTTAAAAGTTCACCTAAAAGTTCAGGCCTCGGGAGCCTCAGGCATCCTGTGATTTAAAAAAAAACAAAAAAAAAAACCAAAGACCGGCAGACGAGATGCAGAGATTTTTCCTTTTCTGTTGTGTGAAAGCGCAATCTGCCTCAGGACATTCTGAAACTGAGCTGATAACAAATCATTTTAAAAATATCAATTAACATTCAGTTCTGAAAGTGAGAGAACGTTGAAGCCATGACACGGAGTCACGGTGTGGGGAATTACACAGACGCATGATGTGAGGAAGAAATAGATCAATAAATAAACACACACCGTGTCACACCTGTTACAGTAAGCTCATCAGTGATGTGGTGGGGTGATGAAGCAGACGTACGGAAGTCTTTTATTTCTCTTAAACCACAGAAATGTACCAAACCATCACAATGTTTTTTTTTTTTTATTAGATAGGACACACCGCACTCGTGCATTTTTATTTATTTTTTTTAAACTGTTTGTAATTACATTTAATGTTATGGAACATCTGTGAAACAACTTCCTGTGACTGCTCGTTTGCAGATGGGATTGCGTAATTTATTACAGTTTCTTTTTTTAACCACTATTAATGAACACATAAGGAATGATACAGTGTTACATGGTACGATTTAAGAGAAAGAGAACGAGCGAGCGACCAGAGAGAGAGAGAGAGAGAGAGAGAGAGAGAGAGTATATATAAACACACGTACCGCAAATTAGAGGTCACACAAAGATTTTCACTTAATCAACAGTTAATTTAAAAAAAAAAGTAAATACTCGAGTATATTACATTTGTTCCCTATCTTTATTATTATTATTATTATTATTATTATTATTATTATTATTATCAACTCGCTCAAAACTGAAGACGATGAACGATATAATTTCAACCCCGATGTGATGTGTCCCAAAGTTTTGACGCTTTGTTGTTGTGTCGTGCCGGAGTTTGTGTCGCTGCGAGTGAGAGATATGAGAAACGATTGGCGAACAGAAAGACAGAACGAGAGACTACGTGACGTGGACAGAGGTTGAAGGACGGGGGGGGTCGAAGAGAATGGAGAAGAGTCCGTCTCCGCCGAGGTCAGGCCGATTGCTTTGGCCTTTTTCACTCGTCCCAAATGAGAGTCATCTGTGTGCCCTAGCCTCATCACCCCCGCTGCCACACACCAATCTCTGTAGATTACGGCGCGCTGCACGAGTAATCACAAAAGCCTTGATGGCACGAGGGTTCTCTCTGCCGCAGGTACACAAGTCTCCCCGTTAGGGTGATTGCTCAAATCAGAGCCGGGCTGATTGGTTAATGACACTCAGATCCCTTCTGTTATTCAGCCATTCATTTTAAAAGCCTCTTGTATTAGCTGTCGTTTGTCATTTGGGATTGTTTATCTCACTCTCTCTCTCTCTCTCTCTCTCTCTCTCTCAACCCCCTTGTCTTGGTTGACACAAATGTTCTAAAGCGTCCTGCTTCCCATTGAATTCTCCGATTCTCTGAGTGTGTGACGTGAATCTAGTGACTACACACAATGCCTAATTTCACATGTATTGATCTGGCTAAAAACCTCCTGTTAACGTTATAACGCATAAAATACTCGAGTAATTGTACTTTGTTACTCGAGTATTATTTTGGTGTACTTATACATCACTTAAGCATTATCGCAAAAAATAACTGTACTCTCATTTAAATACATTTATTTTTATTCCTTACATTTTTTTTGAAGGTCTGTTTTGTCATGACGCCGATGACTGCACGCTGTATAGCAGCAGAATTGGTTCCTGTACATTGTTTTCGTTTCCCCTTTAAAGCAGCGGTGTCCAAAAACTTCTCCGCAAAGCCCAAGCAGAAGAAGCCAGGTCCGATTCGACCTGTTTAATTAGTTGATCTTGGCTTTCAGTAGACAGGTGGGGTAGTCAGGTGCGGCTTCCGCTAGGTTGGAATGAAAACCTGCACCCACAGCAGAACTTTCTGGATAAGATCGGACACCCCTGATTTAAAGTATCCAATCAAGCTAATGAAAGTAGATAAGAACTATAATTCATTTCAAATGAATTATGCAAAAAACATTTCAAATCATCACCTACTGCGATCTTCGCTTGCTACGACGTTTTCGTTAGCGCTACAGCTGCCCGTGCGTGTTTGAAAACGGATACGTCGCCATGTGAGGCTGTAAAAGAGTTCAAATGACGCGTCTCCTTCGCCGTCCGAGAAGGCAACTAATTTGAAAAAGCATGTTGAGATAAGGTTTGCTGATTTGCTAATGTTACCTGGCTATATTTAATATAGTTTTGCTAATGTTACCTGGCTATATTTAATATAGTTTTGCTAATGTTACCTGGCTATATTTTTTTTGCCTTTGTTTATTTATTCATTTTCATATGATTCATTTACATGTGATTCATTTACATATGATTCATTTTCATGTGATTCATATTCATGCATGTGATTCATTTTCATGTGATTCATTTACATATGATTCATTTTCATGTGATTCATATTCATGCATGTGATTCATTTTCATGTGATTCATTTACATATGATTCATTTTCATGTGATTCATATTCATGCATGTGATTCATTTTCATGTGATTCATTTACATATGATTCATTTTCATGTGATTCATATTCATGCATGTGATTCATTTTCATGTGATTCATTTACATATGATTCATTTTCATGTGATTCATATTCATGCATGTGATTCATTTTCATGTGATTCATTTACATATGATTCATTTTCATGTGATTCATATTCATGCATGTGATTCATTTACATGTGATTCATTTACCTGGCTATATTTAATATAGTTTTGCTAATGTTACCTGGCTATATTTAATATAGTTTTGCTAATGTTACCTGGCTATATTTAATATAGTTAGCATGTTTTCTTTGCTAACTCCAGGTCAGACTAGCATCGATTCCAGCAGCTAATGTAAGTGGCTAGGTTTCAAGCCAAAGTCTAGCTACTAGCAAATATCGGTTATTGACAGGATTCTGTATCTAAGTGTAATTTCTCAGTCCTTTATCCTCCCCTTTTATTGAAAGGATGTTCAGTATGAGCAGACGGTGAATTTGAGTCCTGGGAAGATCACAGGACAGTGTTTATGACCAATTATTAGTTTCCATCAGCCTGCTGGATTGAAAGCACTTTAAAATGGCTCTAAAAGATGTTCACGGAGAGGTTTCTGCTCTTAATCCACAAATTCAGCGTTTAATAAGAAGATAGTTTGCTGTTATTTGGGCACCGAGCTTGGAATGATTTTGTCTGTGATGTTTATTTTTGTTGCCTATGCCCATTTCAGCAGGTAAATGCATATTGGATTCATTTCACCACCAGCTGAGAACTTCTGCATCAGTCAACATCGCTATATCTGTCATGTTCTCGCTCAAATTCACTCGGCGTCATCCACTGAAATTGTTTTCTGAGACTGCTGACTTTATCTCAAATAAATAGATCTCTCTTTTGTTTAAATTCATGTTGAGATCAATACTTGGTGTGAAAAGAGATCAAATTATTATGCTAGTCAGTACAGGCTTTTGTGTTTATCCTGTCAAACTGCACGGGAGGGAAAGTGAGTCTCGGCCGCACCATGGAGACCCGGTGGGAGCAATCTAAAGGGGCATAACAGGACTAGGAAGCTTGATAGCATCCAGTTACAACAACATACAGGTAAAAGTAAGCACCGCATACTAATCAGAGCAGCTGTTGAGGAAGTGAGGACCTGCAGGGAAGTAGGAATGAGACGTCAAGGTGCCTCGGACAGATTGGAGCAAGCTGTAGAGAGAATCGACCTCATGAATGGATGGTGGGCAGAACCACACTGCATCCTGATTCCAACCTGCATTGTTATGGCCTAGAGGAGAGAGCAGATTATCCTCTTTGCCACAGAAACGGGGACCCTGGCGCACATCTTAACAAAGACTGTGGAGGGAGGCTGATAACCCTGACGACATGACCAGTTACGCAAATCCATTGCGGACACCGTTTGCAGTGCCATTTTCATCTGCCGCAAATCCAAACCCTCAAAGCCTTCCATCTGTTTTGTGAGACCTGACGACAAACCCAAAACAATGCCCCAACACACCATCAGGGCTTCTCAAAATGCCTCAGGATTGGCAACTGATGGTAGACATGGGGATGATTCTGAGAACAGACATTGTCCTCGCATCAGAGACAGCAAAGAATGTCTTCATGCTGGAGCTTATTGTGCAGTGGGAGGAGTGAATGGAGGAGGCTTTTGAGAAGAAGAAGAAGAAGAAGAAGAAGAAGAAGAAGAAGAAGAAGGAGGAGGAGGAGACGTATGAGGGCTTGATTGATGGGGTGCAGAGGCTTTTGCAGGGAATACTCTGTACATTGCATCACAGGAAAGAAGAGGAGAAGAGCCTCTGTTTGGCATCTATAGCATCACAGAGGGCACAGAGAAAGCCTTCAGGTGGTTCTGGATCAAGAGGGCTGATCCCTTGGGTTTGAGCTGAGGCCTGATCAATCTCGGCTGGGTCGCCTGGACAACAGTGTCTGATGTTCTGAGACCTGAAGACCCCAGGATACATCACGGATGATGGGTCCTAGTCTAGCACCAGAAGATGTGACTTTACAACTGTCTATTGTTTGTGTTCGATCTAAAACCTTTTAAGATCCCTTTAACTGGCTGTCATTGGAATTCTGTCATCTTTTCTGAAGAAGATGATGGGTGGTGGTTAAAATGGGACTGGGATTATTACATGAAGGTCTGAACATCGATATCTTGGAAATATGATTGTAACTAGTTTCCTGTGTTTCTATTTCTGTCTCGAAGGCTTCATTTAAACGTACTGCTTTTGGGATGTCAGACATTTCAAATGTCCCTTTCGCGTTTTTTTTTTTTTTTTTTGGTTTTGGCATCAAAATGAACTATATATATATATATATATATAATAAAGATAAACACCACTATAAAGCATTTAATCTTGCTAATCACAGTTAAATGAATGCGTTTCTATAGTAACAACTCGTTCACACAGCATATTTTCTACATAATGGACCTGACACAGTACCTGACCTCACTAATGGTCTCGTGACTGAATTGGCAAATATGAACATAATCATTAAAACAAGGCATTGTGGTATATATATATATATATATATATATATATATATATATATATATATATATATATATATATATATATATATATATATATATATATATAAAATATCCAGAGGAGAGACTGAGATGGAGACGGATAGATGATCCGCCATGGCAACGGCAGCAGTCGAAGGAATAAGAAGACGGCATTCATTATTTTGTCCCTTTAAGTTTGGCAGAAAAAGGAAACAAAAACAAAAAGGATCTAATAATGATCAACATTTTACACAGTCACCATAGACAGTGCAGTGGAGGTGAAACTCCTCAGGTCATAAAGAAAATATCATTAAAACGAGGCCTGGGTGGATTGAAAAATTGTTAGATGATGCAAAAAAAAAAAAAAAAAAAGGTGAGAAATTGTCATTTTTCTCCCTCCAGCACTTCTATTCCCCTGAATGATATACCTTGAGCTAATTTACTTACTGCAAAGAGGAGACGTTATCAATGAGAATCCAGCAGTGATAAACATGTAGAATAGAACTCAAACTTAGGAAATATGAAAAGAAGACAGGAAAAGTTTCAAACGTTGATGTTAATAATGCTAGACATAATCTGGTGTCGACACAAACAGTTTCAGTGTATTGCATCCACTGATAGTTCCACCAGCTCTGCTCGTCATGGACACAAAACAGCGACAGCTCCAGTGCTAATGACCATGCTCGCTACGACGCCAGGCTCCCCGGGACATCTCCTGAGCTAGTTCATCCTCCACACACAGCAGCGTCACGGTCCCAAAACTGACCGTCGCAACTCAGTCTGAAAATCTTGCACGAATAGTTGGAAGTCTCCGCTAGTTTATCAGCAGACGCGTTACTTTCGACGTTTCTCCTTTTAATCAGTATGTAATCAGACCGTCGAAAGGTCTACGAAACGCCCACGCCGTCACATCGCCACCGTCATCAAAACCGAGAAGAGCACGTACGCATTCTGTAAATACGACAGGTACGGACGTATCGAGCAGTTTAACGGGAAGAAATTTAGCCAAGAGAACAGAAGTGAGTGAAATTGGAATGAAATCTTTAAATAGGTAGGATTTTCTCCTCTTTCACTTTCCGGGGATGATAAAAAAAATGTTTTAAATACTAAAAAATTTTTTTTAAATGATTTCTTATTGAAGAGCGCACGGTGGCTTAGTGGTTAGCACGTTCGCCTCACACCTCCAGGGTCCAGGGTTCGATTCCCGCCGGGGCCGTGTGTGTGCGGAGTTTGCATGTTCTCCCCGTGCTGCGGGGGTTTCCTCCAGGTACTCCGGTTTCCTCCCCCAGTCCAAAGACATGCATGGTAGGTTGATTGGCAGCTTGGTAAATTGTCCGTAGTGTATGAATGGGTGTGTGAGTGTGTATGTGATTGTGCCCTGCGATGGACTGGCACCCTGTCCAGGGTGTACCCTGCCTTGTGCCCCATGCTTCCTGGGATAGGCTCCAGGTTCCCCGCGACCCTGAAGCAGGAATAAGCGGTTGAAGATGGATGGATGGATTTCTTATTGAAAAATATGAAGAAAGGAGAAACGTATTTCAGTCGATGGTAGAAAGTGTCAAAAGGAACGGATTTATTTGTATGGTCCACCACTAAACAATGTATCAGAAAGAATATTTGCATTTCAGTAGGATGTCATCTCACACCGGTCCAGTTATCTGATCAAAACAGGATTTTAACATATTAGTCTCTTCAAATTCATCTGATTCGGGGTTTGGCTTTTGCTACAGATTATTTGCAAATGAAAGACATCCCTTTATTCTGGATCAAATATTATCTGAATACAAACATGAGCACTTCTATTGGCTAGCAGTTCAAAAGCGAATGCTTCTAAAGCATTCGGGGCTTTTTATCTTTTTTGGGAAGAATGAGACTTCCTGTTGAAACTTCTGTACTGGCACAATATGTGGTGTTGTTAGATCATTAGCCATCACTGACATATCTTAACAACAACAACAACAACAACAAAACAACCCACAAGTTTCACGACTTCACAGCTGAGGTCTTCACAGTTAAAACAAAACCGACGGTCCCCTGTTGATGGATAATGACGCAGCATACAGAAGACGTTGAACAGAAAGAGCAGCCGTTGCTTGTACTATGATACGAGGAATGCTGAACATTACGGAGCAAACGAGGTGAACGAAATCGGACATCTAGATATCGCTGTACGACGGCGGCCGGTGGTGATATCAGTCGTGAGTCTATCGATAGCTCGACAACGAATCTATTCGAATCTGAGCAACGCATTCAAGCCGTATATATATCGGCAGATGTTTTCACCATGAATTATTCGTTGTTGTGTTTTCGTGCTAGGTTTGCTCCATATACCCTCCCCAAAAAAAAAAACTAAACAAAAAATGGTTTCTTTCAAGCAAACAAACAATATGCAAACAAGCACTTTACACTGTGTCTCATTCACCCATACACCAGTGGTAGCAGAGCTGCCATGCAAGGCGCTAGCTTGCCATTGGGAGCAACTTGGGGTTCAGTGTCTTGCCCAAGGACACTTCGGCATGTGGAATCACCCGGGCCGGGAATCGAACCCTACGATTAGTGGACAACCCGCTCTACCACCTGCGCCACAGCTGCTAATATATATTAGTATATATTAGTGTACTGCTATGCACACCAGTATCACCAATTTAATGTGCGCTGTGAGCCAGAAAACTCTTCCACAGCTACAGAAATGATACAGTATTCTGCTTTAAGCACTGATGCGATTTCAGAAATAGAAGCGAATTGTACGGTTTGTCCCGTAACCATGGCGAAGGAGAAGGTTATGCCGCCTCTCTAATTGTCAAACCCAGCCACTGTGTGCAGATAAATAATTATTCATCCGTCCAAAGGATTGCAGCACAGTCGTGTATAAAGTGTAACAACTTTCAGAAAACAAAGCACCTGGGCATTTACCTTTAGCTCTAAAGGTGAACGAACGAGTTACGGAGATGAAGGAACCCTCTGAGTCCTTTCGGTCAGGACCGAGATTCGATCCTGCGTCGTCGAACAGCGGATGGAGGTTTGCGTCAGGACCAAAGAGAGAAGAAAACGAGAAAGTACTACAACCGAACAGTGTTATGATAATGATACGCTGAATGTTTCCCTAAACCGAGAGGAATTCAATACATGCCTGAGAAAATAGTGTTTCTATGACTTCACCCTGCATTCTTCAAACCGTTTATCTGCGCTTGATAATGAGGGTTTTCTTCTTCTTTTAAAAAAAAAAATAAAAACATGTTGTTGTAAATGATCTTAATTGAATTAGTGCTCCACTTCCGAGCGAATTAACGAGATGATTCATCTCTTTCAGAACGCCGACACTGATGTTAAGGTTAATAAAGCGAGTAAACTCCGTAGAACACATTACTTTGGAGAATTTATATTCACACGACTTCTCTGTCGTCCGTGGATCTTCGACTCTTCTGGATTTTTACTCTCATTGACACGGCAGGTGTGCGGTGCGTGTGAGAAGTTGAGCTTCCTTTTTAAAGGAAAGGCCCCTTTGACAGTGACGATATAATTCATTTCTCACATCTCATTTTCCTCTGCGCTGTTTGATGAGACATTTGTGTGCACACTGTTTACCGAGGTTGGGATTTTTCAGACCGAGCAATTCAATACACCTTAGTTGTAACGTTTTGTAACGTTCAAGGTGCTCCCCTGTTCTATACATAAGGAGTAAATAACAGTAATCAACAACGGGGTGAAGTAGAGTTGCTGGTACCACTCGGACGTCTATCGCTTTCCTATAAAAGCACGTCCTGAAGTTACCACAGCAATTCGCCCGTGATAACAATATTTGATTTATTATAGAATGGGACGTTGTACATGGAATCCATTTACAGTGCTACAACCGGCTATCTTTGGGGTGGGGCGGGGGGTGTGGGGGGTTTGTGCGGTGACATTTTGTGTGCAGGTCCGCACTCCCTTCCAGACTTTATCTTCCAGATATGAGGAATTCGCCCGTGAGAAAGTCAGGCTGTGTGATAACTGGTGTTCAGCTTGTGGCGTGAGGAATTTTGATCAGTTTAGGGAACTGATGTTGTTGGAGGAATTTAAGTCAAGTTTGCCAGAATCAGTGGTGCTACATTTAAACGAGAAGAGAACGGATACACTGTCGAAAGCTATTTTTGCAGACCCATATGTCTTGACCCATAAAGTTCTGTTCAGTCCTCGTTCGTCTCGGAAAGACGCGTCAGCACGTTACACTTTCTAAACCCTCGGCTGGGTCTTACGAATGTTTTTATTGTCATGAGTCACATCACTGCAAATTGCCCAGGTCTAAAGCGAAAGCAAGCGAGGCAACACACTGAGGTTAAAAAGGTTAATGCAGAACGTTTCTGAAGGTCCTCGTGAAATGGAGCCGGAATTTGAACCTTTCGTATATTCAGGATATGTGTCCTTGGGTCCTAATGAGATAAAGAAGCCTGTACGTGTGCTTGGAGACACTGGGGCTGCTCGGTTGTTTGGTGTTAGAAAAGGTTTTCCCCTTCTCTGAAGCTTCGTATGCAGGCAGTGACGTGTTAATCCAAGGCATTGATCTGGCTGTGATTCGTGCGCCCCTGCACATGGTATATTTGGAAACCGAGGGTTTCTCAGGTCTGGTGAAGGTGGTTGTTGGTCCAGCTTTGCCCGTCAGTGGTGTTTTTATTCATTCTAGGAAATGATATAGCTGGAAATGAAGTATTTTCATTACCCGAAGTAGTTTGATAACCTGCGAGTGCTGATTTTCCAGCGTGGTGACCAGCACTCTTCTGTGTTTCCTGTTTGTGTGTTAACGCGGGCCCAACAACGAAAGTTGGATGATGTAGTTGATTTATCGGCGTCCTTTCTGTCTCAAGAGGAGCCCCTTCAGGGACTTGACAGAGCCTGTGAAATACCACGTGAGGTAGAAGTCCATCCTGTTCCTGAGATAGATCTACCTGTGTCTCTACCTGGGTTGCGGTTTGTGCCGTGACATTTTGTGTGCAGGTCTGAACTCCCTTCCAGACCTCCCAGCCTGCCCTAGCCTACCTTGCTCCCGTCCCCTTGATGACCTCACTGTTTGGTGGCCATTTTTATGGAGGAAGTTGGAGTGAGAATGTGTGGGATGTTAGGAGATTGTGATATTTCTGTGCTTGCCCTTGTGGCTAATGCTGTATTTTTGACTGCTATTCTGCTTTTGACTCTGAGTTTGGTTACCCCTAAATCTGTTTTGTATTCTTTTATATATATATATATAAAATGTTCAATTGGTTCACTGGCAGTAGGGGTGTGGCTGCCATTTATTTTGGAAGCGGGTTCCTTTTGTCTCCGTTTCTTTGCTTAGGTAGTTTGCTAGGAATATTTATTTTTTCGTTGCTTTCCTTTTAGGTAAGCTAGCTACCTGATCATAGAATTCTTTTGTTTATTACTTTGGCCTTGGCCCACCCTGAAGATACACCAGTTCTGGTTAGTTTCTATAGTTATATGTATATATTGTGTGATATAATACACCACAACCTTTTTGAACCAGCTTGTTTTGTTGTTATTCCTGGCTCCCTCACGTACAATTTAAAGATCAATAAACTTGAATCCCGAGCCGGTTACTCTGTGCGGCCCGACCTAGACTGGGCCGTAACAATACTTACTGTTAATGTTGTGGAATGTCCATGACCCAACTTAGTTCTTGTTCTTACTTGCGTTACAGCAGCTATAAAAATTTGTTCGCTTAGCAAGAACGTTGACTTTTCGCGTTTTCGAGGATCTGCAAAGCGTAAACGCCTCTGTTCCTGAAGATGTCAGAAAACTTAAAGTCTTCTTCAGCTTTACGTCACTTTAGGCAGAAATAATGCTCCATAAATGCTAGATAAACACATTTCTCCTGACAGAAAACTTCATGGATTGAGTAGATGTTTTATCCTCTTCTGGTTATAAGATGCAGAATCTTGAAGGTTGCAATCTGATTGGCTCCTCCCACATTTGTATAATAATAATAATAATAATAATAATAATAATAATGAGTCTTTATTTATCACATATGAAATTCTGTCCTTCATACCCCAGCATGTCAGGAAGTCAGGGTCAGAGTGCAGGGTCAGATATGAAACAGTGCCCCTGGAGCAGAGAGGGTTAAGGGCCTTGCTCAAGGGCCCAACAGAGGCAGCTTAGCAGCGTTGTGGCTCAAACCCCCAACCTTCCGATCAGTAACCGAGAGCCTTAATCGCTGAACTTCCACTGCCCCATGCTAGAACGTATGCTAGTTTCAAGCAGGAGTACTAATTTTTATTTTCTATTTTTAAATAGAAATCCACGGTATCACATGTTTGAATGTAAAGTGTGTTTGAACTGTCAGTCAAACGGCCTTTGGATAAATCTTCAACCTTTTTTTTTAGTTCATTGTGACAACAATAAAGAAATAAAAAAAAAATAAAAAAACTATAAAAAAAATCATGAACCAAAAGTTTCCTCAGGGAACCGAACGCCGAGAAGTCACAAATCAAATCGGATTAACAATGTCAGCTTGAAACTAAAGTGTTCTGTGAGTGGGAAGCTCAGGAATAAAAAAAAACCCAACGGTATACGAGGTTGGTGTGATTTCTCTCCATGGCAGCGCTCATACACGTGTTTTCCAGGCCTGAGCGGTGGAAGAAAGAAATCTATTATGCGTTGTAAAATCTCGGGCTCCAGAGTGCTGTGTGGTAGAGCCGTAATTCACATGAATAATGTTGTGTGTTTGATTTTGTGGCTTACTCTGCATGGATGATGGTGCGTTTCTTTGTGCTCCTCTTGCTTGCTTGGTCAACATTCCGCTGAGGAACGAAGCTTTGATCTGGCACAAGGAAACTATCTGTGATCTTCTTTATATCAGCAATATCCTACAGTTTATTCACTCTTTGAAGAAATGAGCTCCTGAGGGACTTTCCTTTCTGGCTGTGTACACAATATATTGAGAAATTCAATGGAGATATTTATATATATTTTTTTATTTTAAATGCATTTTAACGTCAGCATTGAGCTCAATGATGAAGCCAAAGCAATTTTTTTAAAAATTATTATTAAAAAATTTCATTTATATTAATAAGTGTCATGTAGGTGGTTATGCAAGCCTCGAACCACCAAGTTATGAGGATATATCGAAATAATGACTTATTATGGCCTTACTCCTTCTTCAGGGTCACGGGGTCTTCACAGTCACATAAGTGTTTATTTTGTGCCTTTTTATTTTGTGTTTATTTCACTCTTTCAGATTCAAAACATGCATAGGAAAATATTCATTAATGCACTGCAGTAAGACAGGAAGTAATTATCTTAACTACTGCTGAAAAGGAAGCGGATAGAAAGACTCGGCCCGTAGCAGTGATTGTAATTTGAAGAGAACAGCAGAACATGCTCGGTCATTAACTTTCTCTAATTAAACGACCTCCATGGAGAAGATTTCATGTGTAAATATACATGTAGTGTATAAATGTCACGTAATGGAGGCTGAGACGGATGCAAGTGCAGATAAGAGCTTTGTTAGAGGAGAAAGGCAGAGAAATCCAAAACGTGGAACATAGGCATGATCAGAACAGGCAAAGGGTCAGGCGAACGGCAAACGGGCATAAAACAGGCAAAGCTGAGCACGAAATGAGAAACAACATGAGAACGTTGGTCAAAGGCCGGTTCGTTACGGGATACAAACAAAACTTCGCCCCAACATGGCCGTCTTGTCCTCCTCAGACAGGACCCTGGCTTGACAGGCTGTCTTGTCATCCTCAGACAGGAAACTGGCTTGAGAGGCTGTCATGCCGTCCTCAGATAGGACCATGGCTAGAGAGGCCGTCTCGCCGCCATCAGACAGGACTATGGCTTGAGAGGCCATCTCGTCGTCCTCAGACAGGACCATGAATGAGAGGACATCTCATTTACCAACAAACATCACAGCAAAAGGCCGTGCAAAACAATTTTGATACAGTTGCGATTTCACCAATTCAAGTAGTTTTCCGCAAAATGGCCCACAAAAAAACTCATCTCTTGAATTGCAAATGTTGAAAAAATCAGCAGCAAACTCAAACACATTTGCCCGCAACAATCACAAATTAAAAAAAATATATCAAGAAATGATGTACAGACTGATTAAGGGTTTATTTCGAGTCCTTCTGGGGGATCCCTTAAAAGTTCCTGCTCTACAACAAAGCAGAACCAAAACTTTTGTGGAAACATTTCTCTCCCTAAAGAAACCTTTTTCAGAATACTATGCAATTTCTATCCCTTTTTTCCCTCATCCTCGGAATACGTGGTATACAGGAATTGTCAAGTTGGCACCTTAAGGTGCCAGAAAGAACCCTAAGCCCTACAGGAGAAATCGCAGACTTCCAGCGATATTTTTTTCGGACCGAGAACCAGAAGGGATGTCGGCCACGGGCTTCCCCAGGCACGGTGCACCATTTTCAGCCAAAATCACAAACCTCCAGAGACATTTCCCTTGGCTAGGGAACCACCGGGGCTTTCGAGCTCCGAGTTTTCCCGGGCACAGTGCACTGTTTTCAGGCAAAATGACAGACTTCCAGGCACGTTTCCCTCACCCCGGGAACCAGCAGGGCCGTTCACGGCCTTTTACTTTTACTTTTGTAAAACCCGAGGTGCACCCCTCCGGACACTTTCGCGCCTCGTCCCTTGTCTGGAAGACGTTTGCGCCGTGGGTTTATCAAAAGGGTGCCGTCAGGCCAATTAGCGATCGAAGGAATCGAAGGGGTCCAAGCACTCTCCGTCCGCGGTGGTGCCTGGAGACTCTGCCCCAGACAAAAAAAAACCACCAAAAACAAATCACCAAACTCGATAAAACACTAACTCTATTATATCAAATAATATATTTCTGGACAAAGAGGTCTGGACAAATAAAGTGGGTGTTACGTCAGCTTGACATCAAAGCCGATAAAACTGCCTATATGAATAAGCTTACAGTATATCATGTCACGTACGTTTATCTGGAGAACTGCTACACACAGTCATGTTTAGGTGCAGGTTATTGGATTGATTGTTCAGATAGATTCATTTTTCCTCACTGGAGTTTTCATGTTTGTATAGCCTGTGTAATGAGTGCTGGAAGTGTACACAGTAGTGCTACCGCTGCCTTTGTTAGCTTCTGTATTGTATCCTATTGGTTACAGCAGGATGTAATGCAAGCTAATGCTTTGTCATTATCCATGCCATTATCCATCAAAAACAGACTTAATGAATAGAATCGAAATGTATACGCAAAGTGCTTCGTATCGTATGTCCAAGCTTTTGGACTTGACATTGAAAAGAAGCTAAGTAATTAAGGAGAATGCACAGAACCACTTGGCAGGCATTTGTTTGGAAGAATCAAAGCGTGCTTCTTCCTGGAGTGACCTCTGTGTTGAACGAAATGGCTCTGGAATTCATCTCATTAGTACTCTTTCATAGTATGCACACGGATTGCTGAATTGCCTTGATGGTTTTGATGGTGTATGAAGCTCTTTGTAGTAGAGTAGACTGGAAGCTCAGCGGTCAGCTTTGTGGTGGAACATCAGCTACAAATGACAGATGACTGCAGGGCTGTTTGAGAACTTTTGACAGCCCTAAGCGACATCCTACTGCTATACTACACCCTCCAACCGATCTTTTAAAAAAATATATATTTATTATTCATTAGAAATAGTCAGAGCACTCAAACTAGCTAGCTGCTAATGTAGCATCTAGGCTGTTCTTTACATTAAAATATCCCACTAGTCAAAACTGCATATTGATTTAACGACATTAACTTAATATACCTACTGTTCAATCAAACCACGTGACGTGACCAACCACAGATGGATGTAAGCTAGCTTACATAAGTAGGGGTTAGCTAGCTTAGGGGTTTGTTTAGAAACTAGCTAATTATTAAGCCATTAACTTTTTCATTCGAGTTACAAACAAGAAAATAAGCAAAAAAATCTCAAACCCCCCCCCCCCCCCCCCCCCGCCCCCAAAAAAATGAATTCGCATCCATGTCCTACCGGTGGTTTTACGTCTTCTTCAGCCTTTCTTTTCTGGGGGGCTTGTCAAATGGTCGCACATCATGATCTTGATTTGTTTCTGACTTTTGACTAGGAAAAACAAAGAAACCCCCCTCCCCAACAAGGAAATGATGTCATATCAACATGGCTGCTCACAACATCGAACATCGAAACAACAACGTAGGACTTCTTTACTTGCTTTACTAAACAGGTTATGCGTACTAGCATTTGCTTTAGATCATTTAAGATACAGACATATTCACTTTTTAAATCTGTAACATTTATTTTTCATCCAGTCACCTCTGCTCTGATATTGTTTCCAAGGCTAAATGCTCCAGCTGTGAGTCCGATGTCATTCCAACTCGTCTTTTAAAGGAAGTTTCAAAGTGAAACCTTGAGCCCAGCTGTACCAGCTATTATTAACAGTTCTCTAGCAAACAGAGTTGTGACTGCTAGTTTTAAACATGCTGCGGTTCACCCTCTGCTCTAGTAACCCTTGAAAATCTTGATCCATCTATCCTCAGCAATTTTAGACCTATCTCCAGATGACCTTTTATTTCAAATCTCTTAGAGAGAGTTGTGTATTGTCAGTTGAGTTCTGATATTGGTATGTCCAATATTTTCAATACATTTCAGTCGGGTTTTAGATCGATGTACAGTACGGGAAATGCACTGTCGAAGGTCAGTAATGATCTGTTGCAAGCTCTCAGTACTGGGCTGCATGTTGTGCCTGTCTTGTTGGATTTAATTGCTGCATTCGATAGTACTTTATTAATCCCCAGATGGAGAAATTAGGGATATAATTATAGTATTCTGTTTCATAGGTTGGAAAATGTGCCGAGTATTCGGGGTGTCGCCCGGCAGTGGTTGGCCTCTTACCCCAGAGACAGAACCTTCTCACTGAGCTTTGGGAAGTTTTCTTCTTCATCAGCTCTCCTATTGTGCGGTGTGCCTCAAGGGTCCATTTTAGGCCCTCTTCTTTTTCACTTTATATACTCCCCTTGGGCACTATTTTTAAGAAATATAAGTTCTCCTACCACTGCTATGCTGATGATACAGTACACAATTTTATCTACCATGTTACGACCCGGTCTAGGTTGAGCTGCACAGAGTAACCAGCTTGCGGTCCAAAGGGAAAGTCAGCTAAATAAAGAAAGCCATGATTGACAGACACAAACAGATTTCAATGAAGTTGCGGTATAAATCGACAAGTGTATATACACACACAACTATACATATACAAAAAACAACAAAAATACAAATGCACTTCCCTAACTCCCTAATCCAAAAACAGAGACAAAAAGGACCCCACTCCCAAAAGAAATAGCAGCCGCACCCGTACTGCCGGTAAACCGAGTGAAACATATATACAGTGGTGAATATATACACATAAACAGGTACAGGGAGAACCAAACTCGAACCAAATGCAATCTCCTAACACCACCAAATCACAGGTAACCACCTCCAACAACCTCCTCTCTCTCTTCTCCTCTTTAAATATGGTCGTATTTTAGTGATGTCATTGTGGGAGATGGGAGCATGCAGACTAGGGCAGGCTGGAAACTCTGAAAGTTTGGAGTTGCACACAAAACATGGCACAATAAACACAAAATAAGACTCCCCATGCCAAAGATTGGCGGGTTGTAACAAACAGTTAAAAATTACAGTTGGCATCCTTTAGAAGTTATCTGTTTTGAGGAGATTAATGGTTGGATGGCAAATTTTTTTTTTGCAATTAAACAAAAGCAAAAGTGAAATGCTTATTTTTATTTTCGGCCCCTCCAGGTCTCCATCTGTTTTTAATTCAGGTTCTCTTTCTGCCAGCGTTTGACCACATGTAAGAAATACTGGGGTTAAATTTGATTCGTCACTAAATTTAGAGAAATAAATCAGTACTGTGGTAAAGGGCAGTTTCTTTCATCTGAGATCAGTTGCGAAATTAAAACGGCCCCCGAAAGATTTTCACTGCTGGATTACTGTAATTCCCTACACTGTGGCCTGCCTCAAACTGCGATCTCTCGTCTGCAAATTGTTTAAAACTAGGCAGCGAGACTTCTTACCTGCACAAAAAAGAGATGGATCACATTTCTCTAATTGTAGATATTTCATACTGACTTCCTGTAAAGTTTAGAATCGATTTTAATTTTTAAAAATTCCCGTTTTTTTGTGTACAAAGCTTTATCTGGTGTTGCACCAAACTACATTAGTGACCTACTGATTCCTAACGCTCCCCCAAAAGCACTTCAGTACTGTCATCAGCTTCTCTTAACTGTCCCACGTTGTTTTTGTAAATCTAAGGGTGGTTGGGTCTTCTCTGTCTACCCTTCAATGTGAGGTCTGCTGTTTTAAATCGACTCTTAAATCTTATTTGTTCTCTCTGCCTTTTGACTAAGATATGTTTAAAAGGCTTTATGTTGACTTTTTTTTGTATTGTGTTTAACATGTTTATATTTTGTACACTGCATGTTTTCTTTTAATGCCTTCTTTTTATATGCTCAACGTTTTATCGTACAGCCCTTTGGTGCAACTCTGCTGCTGTTTAATCCATCCATCCATCCATCTTCAACCACTAATGTGTTCTAGAAATAAATTTTGACTAGATTTGACTTGACTTGACTAGACTAGATTGACTTGACTAGACTTGACTAGATTGACTTGACTTGACTTGACTAGACTAGATTGACTTGACTAGACTTGACTAGATTGACTTGACTAGATTGACTTGACTAGACTTGACTAGATTGACTTGACTTGACTTGATTGACTTGACTAGATTGACTAGATTGACTTGACTTGACTAGACTAGATTGACTTGACTAGACTAGATTGACTTGACTAGATTGACTTGACTAGATTGACATGACTAGACTTGACTAGATTGACTGGACTTGACTTGACTAGATTGACTTGACTAGATTGACTTGACTTGACTTGACTTGACTAGACTAGATTGACTTGACTTGACTGGACTATATTGACTTGATTTGACTTGACTTGACTAGATTGACTTGACTAGATTGACTTGACTTGACTTGACTTGACTAGACTAGATTGACTTGACTAGACTTGACTAGATTGACTTGACTTGACTTGACTTGACTTGACTTGACTAGACTAGATTGACTTGACTAGATTGACTTGACTTGACTTGACTAGACTAGATTGACTTGACTAGACTTGACTAGATTGACTGGCTTGACTTGACGACACTAGACTAGATTGACTTGACTAGACTTGGCTTCGTTGACCGACTTGACTGGTTACGACTAGATTGAACGACTAGACTTGACTAGATTGACTAGATTGACTTGACTTGACTTGACTAGATTGACGACTAGATTGACTTGACCGCTAGCCAAATTGACTTGACCGGCTAGACCGATTGACGGCTTGACTAGACTAGATTGACTTGACTTGACTAGATTGACTTGACTTGACTAGACTAGATTGACTTGACTAGACTTGACTAGACTTGACTAGACTTGACTAGACTTGACTAGACTTGACTAGATTGACTTGACTTGACTAGACTAGATTGACTTGACTAGACTTGACTAGATTGACTTGACTAGACTTGACTAGATTGACTTGACTTGACTAGACTAGATTTACTTGACTTGACTAGACTAGATTGACTTGACTAGATTGACTTGACTTGACTAGACTAGATTGATTTGACTAGACTTGACTAGATTGACTTGACTAGACTAGATTGACTAGATTGACTTGACTAGATTGACTTGACTAAACTAGATTTGACTAGACTTGACTAGACTTGACTAGACTTGACTAGACCTGAACTTGACTAGATTGACTTGACTTGAGTAGACTAGATTGACTTGACTAGATTGACTTGACTAGATTGACTTGACTTGACTAGATTGACTTCACTAGACTAGATTGACTTGACTAAGTAACATGACTGAATAGTTGACTTGATTTGACTTGACTTGACTAGATTGACGTGACTTGACTTGACTAGACTAGATTGACTTGACTAGACTTGACTAGATTGACTTGACTAGACTTTACTAGATTGACTTGACTAGATTGACTTGACTAGACTAGATTGACTTGACTTGACTTGACTAGACTAGATTGACTTGACTAGACTTGACTAGATTGACTTGACTAGATTGACTTGACTAGACTTGACTAGTTTTACTTGACTAGATTGACTTGACTTGATTAGACTAGATTGACTTGACTAGATTGACTTGACTTGACTAGACTAGATTGACCTGACTAGACTTGACTAGATTGACTTGACTTGACTAGACTAGATTGACTAGACTTGACTTGACTAGATTGACTTGACTTGACTAGACTAGATTGACTTGACTAGATTGACTTGACTAGATTGACTTGACTAGACTTGACTAGACTAGATTGACTTAACTAGACTTGACTAAATTGACTTGACTAGAGTGACTTGACTTGACTAGACTTGACTAGATTGACTTGACTAGATTGACTTGACTTGACTTGACTAGATTGACTTGACTAGACTAGATTGACTTGACTAGATTGACTTGACTAGATTGACATGACTAGACTTGACTAGATTGACTGGACTTGACTTGACTAGATTGACTTGACTAGATTGACTTGACTTGACTTGACTAGACTAGATTGACTTGACTTGACTTGACTGGACTAGATTGACTTGACTTGACTTGACTTGACTTGACTAGACTAGATTGACTTGACTAGATTGACTTGACTTGACTAGACTAGATTGACTTGACTAGACTTGACTAGATTGACTTGACTAGACTAGATTGACTTGACTAGATTGACTTGACTTGACTAGACTAGATTGACTAGACTAGATTGACTTGACTAGATTGACTTGACTTGACTAGACTAGATTGACTTGACTAGACTTGACTAGATTGACTTGACTTGACTTGACTTGACTAGACTAGATTGACTTGACTTGACTAGATTGACTTGACTAGATTGACATGACTAGACTTGACTAGATTGACTTGACTTGACTTGACTTGACTAGATTGACTTGACTAGATTGACTTGACTTGACTAGCCTAGATTGACTTGACTGACTTGACTAGACTAGATTGACTTGACTTGACTAGACTAGATTGACTTGACTTGACTAGATTGACTTGACTAGATTGACTTGACTTGACTAGACTAGATTGACTTGACTAGACTTGACTAGACTTGACTAGACTTGACTAGACTTGACTAGATTGACTTGACTTGACTTGACTAGACTAGATTGACTTGACTAGACTTGACTAGATTGACTTGACTAGATTGACTTGACTAGACTTGACTAGATTGACTTGACTTGACTAGACTAGATTTACTTGACTTGACTAGACTAGATTGACTTGACTAGATTGACTTGACTTGACTAGACTAGATTGATTTGACTAGACTTGACTAGATTGACTTGACTAGACTAGATTGACTAGATTGACTTGACTAGATTGACTTGACTAAACTAGATTGACTAGACTTGACTAGACTTGACTAGACTTGACTAGACTTGACTAGACTTGACTTGACTAGACTTGACTAGATTGACTTGACTTGACTAGACTAGATTGACTTGACTAGATTGACTTGACTAGATTGACTTGACTTGACTAGATTGACTTGACTAGAGTGACTTGACTTGACTAGACTATATTGACTTGATTTGACTTGACTTGACTAGATTGACGTGACTTGACTTGACTAGACTAGATTGACTTGACTAGACTTGACTAGATTGACTTGACTAGACTTTACTAGATTGACTTGACTAGATTGACTTGACTAGACTAGATTGACTTGACTTGACTTGACTTGACTTGACTAGACTAGATTGACTTGACTAGACTTGACTAGATTGACTTGACTAGATTGACTTGACTAGTTTTACTTGACTAGATTGACTTGACTTGATTAAACTAGATTGACTTGACTAGATTGACTTGACTTGACTAGACTAGATTGACCTGACTAGACTTGACTAGATTGACTTGACTTGACTAGACTAGATTGACTAGACTTGACTTGACTAGATTGACTTGACTTGACTAGACTAGATTGACTAGACTTGACTTGACTAGATTGACTTGACTTGACTAGACTAGATTGACTAGACTTGACTTGACTAGATTGACTTGACTTGACTAGACTAGATTGACTTGACTTGACTAGATTGACTTGACTAGATTGACTTGACTAGACTTGACTAGACTAGATTGACTTAACTAGACTTGACTAAATTGACTTGACTAGAGTGACTTGACTTGACTAGACTTGACTAGATTGACTTGACTAGATTGACTTGACTTGACTTGACTAGATTGACTTGACTAGACTTGAGTAGATTGACTTGACTTGACTTGACTTGACTTGACTTGACTGACTTGACTAGACTAGACTAGATTGACTTGACTTGACTTGACTTGACTTGACTTGACTTGACTTGACTAGACTTGACTAGACTTGACTAGACTTGACTAGATTGACTTGACTTGACTAGACTAGATTGACTTGATTAGACTTGATTGACTTGACTAGATTGACTTGAGATAACTAGACTTGACTAGATTGACTTGACTTGATTAAACTAGATTGACTTGACTAGACTTGACTAGATTGACTTGACTTGACTTGACTTGACTAGACTAGATTGACTTGACTTGACTAGACTAGATTGACTTGATTAGACTTGATTGACTTGACTAGATTGACTTGAGTTAACTAGACTTGACTAGATTGACTTGACTTGATTAAACTAGATTGACTTGACTAGACTTGACTAGATTGACTTGACTTGACTAGACTAGATTGACTTGACTAGACTTGACTAGATTGACTTGACTTGACTTGACTTGACTTGACTAGACTAGATTGACTTGACTTGACTTGACTAGATTGACTTGACTTGACCTGACTAGATTGACTTGACTTGACTTGACTAGATTGACTTGACTTGACTTGACTTGACTAGATTGACTTGACTTGACTTGACTTGACTTGACTAGACTAGATTGACTTGACTAGATTGACATGACTATAGCTAGAAACAGCCCTTCATATATTCTACAGGATAACCAGGATTGTTTGTTCTATTCTATATAAACTCTTTAGTATTTCCCCATCAGGATAGAAATGATAGAAGTGAGCAGTCAGAAGACCTGCTCTTCAGAAGGGAATGATATTAAAGAAGCAGAAGCTACCCCATGTTGCGGTGTGGATTTTGTTTTCATAGCTTTCTCAGTTGCAGTTCATTAAATGCATTGAGAAGTGTTTTCAGAAATCATTACTGGCTTCCTGATGGCTGAGTTTTATTTCATTACAAATGCATGTGCGTTGCAGAAGTTCTCAACCTCAGAAAGCGGCGCCTGGGCAAAGCATTTTATCCTCAGCTGTTTCCTTCTCCTCTTTGATTTGACTCTTGCTCACTTAAAAGATAAATACATAATGTAAATGTAAACGAATCGGGTTCTTCTCTGCTGAGAATAGGTTTAATTAAAGGGGTGCATGTACGATTTGAGTGGCGCACTTTTCACTGCTATCTTCTGCTCCTGCCATCCATCTGTCCGACTTCACCACCTGCTGAGCTGGGCTGTATGTATGATTTTGTGGGCTTTGTGGATGTCAAATTGTCTGTATCTGTATCTTGGGTGTGAAAAGCTGTGCTGCTGATCTGATTCTGTTGGAACTGCCATCAGTGCCATGGGCATCACCAATCATCACAAAGACCTCTGTAAGCTGTGTGAATCCGACTGTGGTGCTATCATAGACTGATACCCCCATGGAGAAGCTCCTAGCACTCTTGCAAATTAGTCTAGACAGTGCATGCACTGGAAAACCATTACACACAGAGACATGGCCACTTTTATAACTCTTGAACAGTGTTCATAACTTTTGAAGACGTCATCACCCAGTATGACTCTTCCAGAACTCGACAGTCTTTATCACCGCTATTTATAATTCTTGAAGAAACTGCCCATCTTTGTAACTCTCGGAGAACATGACACTCTTTATGACTCGTGAAGGCCTTGACAAACTTTCTAAGCCTTAAAGAACTTGCGACGCGACTCTTGAATCTGACACTCTGACATTCGTCAAGGAAGAACACCAAAGAATTATGTTGCTGTTACAATAAAACGTCAATACTGATTAAACCACAATGTAAAATATACCAGATTTTTAAAAAATATATTTTATAAGATATTAAGATATATATTTGACTAATCTGACATCAAACATGCCATATTACAAAGGTCATTTCTAAAATCCACAATCATTTAGAAGTTTGCGCACATATAGGGAATTGGTGATCGCCGATATCTCTCAGTTTGACATCTTGGGATTTATTTAATTACGGAAGTACATGGTTTGCCTAAATCTCAGGACGGGGCCTCTGAGCATGGCCTTTTATTCTCAACAGTTCTGATCTACATTTGGTGTTAGTCTAGAGTCTAGACAGTGCACACAGGTACAATCAATAACCATTAAACCATTATATACAGAGACATGGCCACTTTTATAACTCAATGACTTAATCAAGCGTAACTCATGTAAAACCCACTTCAAAAGACCAGTAAAAGTGCAAATTCATTTGGCGCTGCTCTGTTGCAAATTGGTTTTCTTAAATGGCTCGATGTGTAAATGGAGTAGAGCGCTTGCCACTATCGCTGGCTCCTCACACTTTTTATAGTCATTTACTGGTAACCTGAGTACATTTGCTCGTTTACGCATGTACATTTAGGAAAACTGCTTATTTAAAATAATCCACTACATTTGCTCGTTTAGGATACAACAGGGCTTAATAATGATCTGCACTTATATAGCGCTTTTATCTAAACCGTTGTACACTGTGTCTTATTCACCCATTCGGACACACACTCACACACCAATTGTAGCCATGCAAGGTGTTAACTTGCCATCGAGCAACTTGGGGTTCTTGCCCAAGGACACTTTGGCATGTGGAGTCACATGGGCTGGGAATTGAACCTCCAACCCTACAATTACCTGACGACCCGCTCCTAATGATGACCCACTCTACCACCTGAGACACATCTGCCCTGATCTGTAACTCAAAGCCTTATCCTGTGAGCCAGTACGATTTCCTCAACTAATTTGCATAGATTCAGCACAGTCAGGGGTAGATGTACAATAGTATTGAGCCAGCTGAGCTAGTTGTGGTGGCTCAGAGGTATTACTCCCCAGTGTGTGTGTGTGTGTGTATCTGGTATAGCCCTGGCACAATATGGCAGGATCTTGAAGAGAGCAAGAGAGAGAACTTCAATTCATTTCCCTCTGGAGGCTGGCAGGGGAGCAGCCTCAGTCGTACACATTGTTCCTCTGAGTACTGTGTAGGCATACAACAACAAAAAAGACCTGAACAATAATTTAAGAAGAGAACACAAAGAATTGTATTTCAAAGAACTTGAGATGTGAACTTCTCTTATATTAATGTTCCTGTTACACTCACCACGGGGGGCTTAAAGGAACGTGTGTGTGTGTGTGTGTGTGTGTGTGTGTGGAGAGAGAGAGAGAGAGGACAATGCACATGCAGACTTCTCGGATGAGTTTCACGTCAGGAAGGTGAAGGCGGATGCAAGTGCAGATACGGTTTAACAGTCTCTATGGAACTCGTAACAAAAACACAAAGCCTCGGAAACAAAAACACAGAACTGTGAACAACGCAGCAACAGCCATCACCGGCAGGGTGAGACAAGTGAGACAAACGAAAGACAACGTGTGCAGTGCAAAGCGTAACTTATATACAGGTGCTCATAATCCCAAACGTGAATCAGGTGCAGACAGTCATGTGGTGTGATCAGGTAATGTGTAGTGGCTGATGGGAATCATATCCTCTAGTCTTTTTCCTGTGTTTACATGACAGTGAGTCATGTGTAAGAGTTAATGGATTTATTGGAGTCTTTTGACATAATAATAATAATGATGATGATGATAATAATAACTATTATTATTAATACTATTATCATACCAATAATAGTAGTAGTAATAATAATAATAATTAATAATAATACATAATACATAACTTAATACATTTAAATTTTCCCCAACAGATTTTTAAATCATTATTCTGATAAATAACAACTAATGAATGTAATAATGTATTAAATATATTGTATTATTATTATTATTATTATGTTTTTACACACACAGACACACAAAAAAAAGTAACAACCCAAGAACCCATAATTATTGCATGTAAAACACTAGCACTTGTGTTCAAGATACCTTGGATGTTTTCAAGGTGAAAATGTCTGAACTGGTTGCCATAGTAACTAAAAGCCTGTTTTTTCTAATAACAAGCAAATGTCAGTGAAGAAGTGAGGAGTCTACAGTATGATAGACATGAGGAATGTTATACCAGAGGTGATGTGCTGTTCCCTTTCAAAGGGAACTTAAACGCTGCATTTAGCATAACAGTATTATGCTAAATGGGAGTATGGGAGCGCCCTTGCACGCATGACTAGTATCTGAAGCTTGTGCAAAATCATGCCTCTACTTATATGCCTGCCATGATCAGGTGACGACAATTAAGCAATTAAGCATGTCGCATGATTATATTATATATATATATATATATATATATATATATATATATATATATATATATATATATATATATATATAGCCTTATTATCTTCAACCAGACTGCATGTCTGTTTTTGTGTTAAAAAAAATTCCTGGTTTTTTGTGTACAAAGCTTTATCTGGTGTTGCACCAAACTACATTAGTGACCTACTGATTCCTTACACTCCCCCAAAAGCACTTCAGCACTGTAATCTGCTTCTCTTAACTGACAAAAATGCTTCATTTCTACTCTATATTTTCTCAAAATCTCCCTTTTTAGAAAAAAGAAAATAAAAGAGAGGGAAATAATGAGAAAGATTTCAGAAAGATTTCAGGAAGCGTGTCACGCCTTGCTCCCGTTTCATCATTGGAGGAGACGGACACGCTTTCTGTGTGAAGTGTTTGGGTGTAGAGCATGCTACAGCAGCCCTCGAGGGGTCTTTCTGTCAGCATTGTGAACATTTCACAATTAGGCAGCTCCGCTTTCTTCTTGTCTGAAGGGAGTTGGGTTTCAGAGCCTCGCAGATATGGGCCGGCCGCTGCCGAGGCAGCCAGCTGGCTATGTTCGTGGGTTTCTCGTATGTATATGGAAGGGGAGCCGGAGATGAGCGCTACTCTATCTCTTGCTCTGTCTTCCAGGTCCGTCTCTCCGCCTGACTTTGGACCTTACATCGCGACACCTCCTTCCCCTATGGAAAGCCAAAACACAATCGCTGACTCCGAGGAGTCGGTAGAGTGCGCCATTGCACCAAAAACCGACAGCAGCTCTCAAGCGCATAAAGAGCTGCTTGAAGTGATCACTAGGGCAGTTGAAAAGTTTAATATAGACTGGCCAGGGGAAGAGGAAGTGGCTTGTAGCAGGCTGGATGAGAGCTTCCTCTCCAGTGAAAATAAATTTAAAGCTCACACCGCAGAAAACTCCTCGTAAGGCCACCTCGGCGTTGGTGAGTAAAGCCTATGTGGGAGCGGCTCTTGCTTGTGGGTCACTGCAAACAATGGCAGTGTTGCAGGCCTACCAAGCTGACCTGCTGAGGGAGCTCGATACTGGGGAGGTAATTGCGCCCGAGGCAATTGCAGAGCTCCGCCACGCCACAGATTTATCTCTCCAAACAAGCAAAAAATGGCCCGTCATATCGGCCGTTCAATGGGTAGCCTGGTTGTGGCGGAGAGGCACCTATGACTCAACCTCTCAGGGATGAGGGACAAAGATAAGGTCTCCTTGCTGAACACGCCTGTTAAACCTTCTGGCCTGTTTGGCGGTGCAGTTAATGCCATCACCAACAGGCAAAACTGCAAACGGCGGTGTTCAGCCAGTTCTTTCCCCGTCATGTCGAGTTCGCCAGGGCTCCACTCATGGAGGAACAGTCCTGATGGGCCATGGAGGGACATATCAGGGGACATGAGGTTGTTAGGGCAGTTAGCCTCCAGTCCTACTGTAGGACCTGCCCTGGCCAAGGCCATCCCACGTTTTCAGCCTTCTCTGGTCAACGAGCTGTCACAGGGAGACGGAAATGTGATGCTTTCCCTCCAATGAAATGTGGAATGACTAATAACTGAAAGACTATTTGGCAGCGTAGAAACTACTGCCAAATGTGTCTCCATGGGTTCTGTCTACCATAGAAAAGGGTTACCGGGTCCAGTTCAAAGCTCGACCCCCAACCACCCCACCCCCCGACCCCACACCGTTTCATAGGTGTGCTCACCACAGGTGTCAGCACAGAGCAGAGCCCAATTTTAGCCCAGGAAGTAAGTTTCCTTTTGGACAAAGGGACCATAGAACTTGTACCCCGTTCCCTAAGGGAGGGAGGTTTTTACAGGCTAGTTTTATCCCCTTGCACCTTCACAAAGTGCATGAATGCTGCTCTGGCTCCTTTGCGACTCCAGGGCATCCGTGTACTGAACTACCTGGACAACTGGTTAATTCTAGCTCCAGGTTCCCTGCGACCCTGAAAAGGAGTAAGCGGTAGAAGATGAATGGATGGATGGACCATTTTAGTGGGGGCTGAAAAGTCGAAGGTTTCATCTGAGGATAAAACCTCTGAGAGTAATCAATGTCACGCGGCGATGCCTACGTACTCTGAGTATTTGGAGGTGCCGTTTCTAGCCTCGGGTCACACTCTAGGGGCATCTCCTTACCGCAAGATGGTAATGACAGATGCGTCCCTCACGGGCTGGGGCGCAGTCTTAAATGGCTGTCCAGCTTTGGAGCGGCCCTCATCTGGAGTGGCATATAAATTGCCTAGAGATGCAGGCTGTATTCCTAGCACTGAAATTATTTCTTCCTCAGTTGAGAGGTCACCATGTGCTAGTTCTGTCAGACCACACAGCGGTGTTCTCATATATCAACCATCAGGGACTGTTACGTTCACGCCCCCTGTTCAGGCAGGTGCAAACTAATCCTTCTCTGGCCAGAGGGAAAGTTCTTGTCAGTGAGTTCAATTTACATTTCAGACAGCCGGAATTGTTCTACACAAGATCCCACAAGTTCTAATGAGAGTTCGCCAAGACCGTCTACATTTGCTGCTAGTAGCACATTATTGGCCAACTTGAATATGTTTCTCTGAGATAATTTCCCTGCTCAATGACACTCCTTGGGAGATTCACATCCGCAAGGATCTACTGTCTCAAACCGGAGGGCTAATTTTTCGGCCAAAACTATGGAAACTGTGGGTCTGGCCCCCGAGGGGCACCAGCATATAGATTCTGGTCTCACAACTGAGGTTGTAGAGACCATGTTAAACGCTAGAGCACCATCCACAAGGAAATTGTGCTCCCTGTGCTCAAGTGGTGGCTTTTTGTCTTGTGGCATGAGGAACGTGCGTTAGACCCAATGAACTGCGCAATAGCTACATTCCTGTAGTTCTTACAAGAATGTTTCTAAGCAAGGTTGGCTCCTTCTACAATCAGGGTTTATGTGGACGCCGTTTTGGCCAGCCATGCCTCTGTTGATGGAGCCTCTGTGGGGCAACATCCTCTAACTTCGAGGTTCATGCGTGGTGTCAGATGGCTGAGGCCCATCTGCAGGCCGCACATACCTTCCTGGGACCTTTCTGTGGTCTTGGAAGGTCTCTCAGGGGCCCCATTTGAGCCCTTAGAGTCAGCCTTTGTGAAGCTTCTGGACTCTAAAGGTAGCTCATCTACTGGCCCTGACATCTCTCAAGCGAATGGGAGATCTACAAGCTCTCTCTGTTGCCCCTGGATTAGCCAAGGCCTTCCTGTATCCTAGGCCGGATTATATTCCTAAAGTGCCTACGTTGGCTGCCCACCGTGTGGTGTTGCAGGCTTTCTGGCCTCCTCCATTCCTCACACCAAAACAAGAGAGGATGCACCTGCTGTTTCCAGTAAGGGCTCTCTGTACTTACGTCCACCGCTCCAGCCAGAGGCGTAAGTCGGAGCAGCTGCTGGTCTGCTTTGGTGGCAACAGTAAAGGTGATGCTGTGTCAAAGCAGCGCATTTCGAATTGGGTAGTGGAAGCAATCTTTATGTCTTACGAGGCGCATGGTCTCGCAACGGGCATAAGAGCTCATTCCACTAGGGTGGTTGCCTCCTCTAAGGCTTTGTCCAAAGGGGTATCCTTGCAGGATGTGTGTGCTGCTGCGGGATGGTCTATGCCACACATATTCATCCATTATTACAGCCTCGATATTCATTCCACCCTGGGCTCAGGTGTCTTGCAGCGACCCTCGGGCTTGGGTCTTTTTGAACAGGCCGTACCCTCAGTATGACGGAGTGGGTATTCCCACTCCAATACTGTTATGCTAAATACAACGTCGAAGTTCACTTTGAAAGGGAACGAGATGTTGCATAGCTTTGTCATACCAGGGCAGGCTTGTGAATTGCGTCCTCGCTTCAGATAATATAGGCTGGCAGCATGGTTCGCAGGTGCCATATATATACATATATATCATGCGACGCGCTTAATTGCCACGTCACCTGATCATGGCAGGCCTATAAGTAGTGGCATGATTTTACACAAGCTTCAGATACCAGTCATGCGCGCAAGGACACTCCCATACTGTTATGTTAAATGCAAAGTCTCGTTCCCTTCTCAGGGAACAGGGTTATATGTGTAACCCCAGCGTTTGTAGACATTACTGATGTGGACATTGAAATGGAGAAAACTGTCACAAAAATGGTTCTCTCCATAATTTGTGGTCTTCACATGTGTTTATGTGAGTCCAGAAAAGTGCTCAGATATTGGTTTAAATACAACATTATGTAGTGTATTATATAAATACGATATGTTGTGCTGCGATAGGAAAATAATCTACAATAGGGTAGTGGTGTTTAGTTACAATCACTTAGAAGTTGAATATTTTCTCCTAACAGCACATCCCAAAGTGGTTTATTTCTCTCATACCACAGCAATCTTCCAACATGCGAAATGATTAATTTATTAAATTATGACACACTTGCCTGTGTTGCTTGACCTTAGTCCAGCTTTTGACACCAAACATCATTATATTCTTCTAAATATACTTTAAAATGTTGTTGGTAGACTTTGGTGTTCCTCAAGGCCCTGTTGTAGGCCCACTTTAACCTCTGGGTAAAATTAGTTGCAAACTTGGCATCAGCTTTCACGGTTATACTGATGAGTAATTGGAAATTAACTGGAAAGCTGTTCCATAACTGTGGGTCTTTGTTAGAGAATGCTCCATCGCCTGCTGTAGCCTTCGCTATTCAAGGTACTAACAAATAGCCTGCACCCTTTGATTGACGTCGCCATGGCAGATCATCAGAGACCAAAGTTTAACTTTCAGCAAAGCCAGATGAGAGACATAATAGAGGCTTTATAAAGATAAGAGGCTTAATAAAGTTGAGGAATGTGTGAAGGATATTAAACACTTGATGCTGAGTAACTTCCTTCTACTGAATCTCCAGCATGATAGACATGTGCAGCAGTAAAATACCTTGGTGTGATTATAGAGAAGAATAAGCCTGTATTTGTCACGTATACATTACAGCACAATGAAATTCTGTTTTTTTCCTCATATCCCAGCTTGTTAGGAGGTTGGAGTCAGGGCACAGGGTCAGCTACGATACAGCACTCCAGGAGCAGATAGTTGGGCTCAAGATAGTTGGGCACCCAGTTCAAGCCTGGTGGTGCTGGGGCTTGAACCCCTGACCTTCTGATCAGTAACCCAGAGCCTTAACAGTTGATCCACGACTCATCCTAATTATTGCCTTTTTTCATCTCAGAAATATTATTATCATTATTTAAGATAAGAAATATAATGGAACTACATAATGCATAAAAAAACCTAGTTCACTTCTACCTCTAGGATGTATTATTGTAATACCTTGCTTTCTGAATGTTCCAGTAGGAGCATAAACATGTTCCAATTAGCCCAGAATGCAGCAGCCTGAGTCCTTACTAAAACCAGAAGATATAACCGTCACCCCTATCTTATCCACACTGCATTGGCTCCCAGTAAAATTTGGCATTGATTACGAAATTAATCACTAAAATAGTACTATTTACTTACTTAAAGCCCTGAATGGTCTCATGCTGCATTACCTGAAAGAACTTTTGGTCTTTTATGCTCTGCCATGGCTACCTTGTTCAAAAGGTGCAGACTATTTGTTGGTATCTGGAATGGTGGAGGCTACAGCAAAGGGCAGAACTTTCTCTTACAAAGCCCCACAGTTATGGAACAGCTCTCCAATTAGTTATCTAATTAGCTTTCCAATCAGTTGTGGGCATAGAGTGTTTTGGTAAACTGGGATGTTTGGATACCATCCCCCGCCCAGACCCCAACACCAATCCCAAGTTGCTCATACTCAAGTTTCTTTTAACACAAGTAGCACTGCTTGACTCTATAGTATACAGATATGTCATTTCTTAGTACTGATGTTGATTGCTACTCAAGGTTTCAGTACCATATTGGCCATCTGTAATTTGTGCCATCTCTAATTTCAGCGAATATGTACAGCATCTGGTGCGCAGGTCTCTATGAATTTGCGCATTAAAATAAACCAGTTGGTTGCAGCTGCACTACAGTCAGAGCTACTGTTAGAAAATTAATGAACATCTTCTGACACCTTCTGTGGTTTTAGTGTGATGATTCAACCCTCATTGCAAATCCGGTTTATTGTCAAAACGTGCAAACTTTCAGCTGTTTGCGATGAACAGATCAAACAAAAGCGATTGAAGTAGTTCAACATGACGAATGCTTCAAGTGGTTCCCTCGAATTCATCTGAAATCATATTCAGTTGCAATTTCAGTTGAAGTTGAGGAAACCACTTGAAGCATTCGTCGTGTTGAACTATTTCAATCGCTTTTGTTTCATCTGTTCATCACAAACGGCGGAAAGTCTACATTTTCACAATAAACCTGCTTTGCAATGTCGGTTCAACAATTTTGATCTGTAAAAAAAAATAAAAAATCTGTAATTTAATACGTAATTTAAACAGCGATAAGGATCATCAATTATTATCATATTATGTTGGCTGATGAAATGGTCACTGTGTGTACACAGGAACTAAAACTGAACTCACAAGCCTGTGTGTGAATACGCCAAAAAAAAAAAAAAATGGCTCGGTTCCATATTATATAACGGCGACTAAAACCAATCAGGTAACAATCCTCACGCTGATTGTAGCTGTGCTCAAAAATCACGTTCCATTCAGCTCAGACGCTTCCCAATCATTTAACTCAGCATGTTGGACGCCGGAGATGCCCATGTCCAGAAGATGATGAATGGAATTAAGACGATAATGTTGAGCCCGTGCCCACCAGGAGACAATCATGTAAAATGCACCGCAGGTTAAGACTCCAGTTTAGAATGAAAGCATGTGTACGTTAGGTCTCGTGTGTACACCTAATTAACGTCCTGAACATGACTTCTGCTTCAAACGGTTCTCAATGAGGAACATATAGACGCATTTGAGGATTTCTGATAATACACATCGGCATTTATTTCATTCATTCAGCAGACGCTTTCATCCAAAGCGACTTACAAATGAGGAAATATGAGGAAAGCGATATATCGAGTGCAGAACAATACAAGTCGTGCTACCATGAAGACGATTATTTTCCTAATATATCATCATGTGTTTTATTTCACCTACAATTCCTTTTTTTTTTTTTTCTTTATTAAAGAAGGAAATTCTTACGGAACTTCGATGCTTAAGGAACCATGCGAGCATCCGTCATAGCACAGCTTATATCGCTCCTTCTTCAGAAATAGCTTATGTTTTTTTTTTCAGTCCAGCCCGCTTAGTACGACAGCGTTGTCTTACACCTCATGGAGTGAGAACATGGAGTGAAATCACCAGTAGGAACAACTCATACAGAAAAGGAGGCACACGTAGCTGTTATTACAGAGGCGCAAGCTCCGCTGCCGAGAGAAAATAACACATGCTAGTACAACATCTCACACTCATCACTTGCTGTAAAAATGCTGCCAGGGCGGAAAAGATATACACGGGCTGAATTGTGAAAGTGCTGGGGACCTGACAAAAGTGAAAAGTGTCCAATCACACGAAACAAATCATGCCTAGTCATCTTTCTAAGAATAAATGCGCTACTGATTTGGCCTATAGCATGGTGGTGGATGATAATAAAACAATAAAGCATACAACTAACCCCTGTGTTATTCTCTCTGTAAGGAATAAATCACTCTACATTGTGTTGTCATATGAGAGAAATTAAGCAGAGTTACCGTTACTGTCCATTCATTTCCTGTACTCGCACAGCCCGTAGGGTTTATTATTCGTATAGTGCACCAATTTATAGCCCACACAAACTATATATTTATTCATGAATGCCATGGTTTTTATCCCTTTATATGTATGTGTATATCTCCCCTCACATGTGTGTAAATATGTGATGAGATCTTTTCATGTGACGACACTGAAGAAATGACACTGTGCTACAATGTAAAGTAGTGAGTGTACAGCTTGTGTAACAGTGTCAATTTTCTGTCCCCTCAAAATAACTCCACACACAGACATTAACGTCTAAACCGCTGGCAACAAAAGTGAATCAGAAATCCGCTTTTGTCGGTTCTTAAAAATTCCACCCACATTACGCTCGTTCTTTCACATTGCTTTGAACTGGAATTTCTCATCTCATCGAACTGCCGAAAAAAAATAAAAGCTTAACCTTGGACAAGTTTATGTCTTTCTGTGGTTCAACAAGATCCTATGTGAACAGTATGCTTCACCGCATGTTCTCTAGTAAATTAGCAGCCATGTTGTGCTGCCCTCAGTCCCGCTGTTTAGGATGATCTCTGAGGGAAAAGCAAGATCACGACACGTCTTTCCAGTCTGCAGTGGCTCTCTGTGTGGGTTTGAATGTGTCCAATTACAACCCGGACAGCATGGGACATCACCATAAAAAGACACACCGAGAGAGAGAGAGAGAGAGAGAGAGAGAGAGAGAGAGGAACCACCCAATTGCATCATGTTTCATGCTTCTGGACTGTCTAGAGTTAAATGCATAAAGATAAAATAGATTTTTTTTAAAATAAAGAATGGGTTCTCGATCTTTTTTTGGACCCATTTGAATTAATCAACATTGAAGTTATTAAACACATTTTTCTGGAAAAAGTGCACAAGTCACATGAGCTTCTACGGCTTAATAACACCTGTACGATTTAAAGATTAAAATGAATCTCAAATCATTTCCATTGCTGGTGTTTGTACATAGAGAATACTCGCTCACTCACCAGCCACTTGGGATCGTATAATATGTTCACCTGCAATTATCCAACTATCAGATTATCCAATCAGTCATGCAGATACAGGCCAAAGCTTCAGTTGATGTTCTCATGAAACATCAGAACGAGTGTGATTTCTGTGATTTTTACTGTGTTTAAACATTTCAGGAGCTGTTGATCTACTGGGATTTTCACACACATCGTTCTCCAGAGTATACACAGGACGGTGCAAAAACATTGAGTAAGCGACAGGTTCTCCGGGTGGAAACACCTCCCGACTGGTTTGAACTGATAGGAAGACGATGGTCAATCAAATAATCACTCTTTACAACCACTCTTTACAGACGTGTTACAACGTCGGGTTCCACTTCCGCTCCTGTCACCCAAGAACTGGAATCTGAGGCTTCAGAGACCAGGTGATGTTTTTCCGATTTTGAACTCTTAACCCAGCAAACAGGGGACGTTCCCTGGACATTACGAACGTCCCCTTAGGTCCGCATTTGGTCCAGTTCATAACGTTTGCTGGTGGACGTTCCGAGGACGTCAGAGGATAGCGGATCATAACACTACTGAATGTGTTAATTTCAGCAAAAGTCCCCAGTGAACGTCCATTTGAAAGTCCACTGGACGCCAAGGAGACCCTACACATGGACGCTCGGGGGGCGTTCATAAAGACAATTTAGGGGATGTCCTGGGGACCTTTTTTGTCAGCTGGGAAGTGGCTCCTCAACGGTTCTAGCTTTCCATAAGGGTTCATCTTTTCTGAAAGCAACACTACCTGCTAAACGTTTCTGGGTAGAACATTATCTGTGTTATCCCTTAGGGAAAAAAGAAGAACCCTTTTGGGTGCCAGATGGAATAAAACCATATTTATAACCTTCAAGGTTAACAGGTTTTCTGCTGCACAAAAGGTTCTACTTAGAACACATTGAGAAAGCCAGAACTATCTGAGGAACCTGGGCCGATGAAAAAAAAAGCAGATGAGTGAGAGTGGAATGAAGATTGCACACATGCAACCATGGAAGAACTGAAGAGACTTATACTACAAAGGAAGTGACACTTGAAAAAAATTGTACAATTTGTATGTATTCAGGGCAGCAGGTGCAAGTCCTGGTGGTTTCTTTATTAAGTGAAACAGAACAATCAAAGGAGAACAAACATAAACTATCTCAACAAGAACAGGAGCCAGAGTGACTAAACACAATCGAGCTGGCACACAACACTACAACTGAACAAACCGCTTGGCAAAGAAACACACAGAAAAAAGAACTTAAATAGGTGTGTTAATGAAGTGCAAGCAGACACAGGTGTGTGATTAGTGAGGCATGTGACATGGTCATGTGACGTGATAGGGCTGATGGGCATTGTCGGTTATTTTATGTCCGAAACCAGCGATGACATGACAATCTGACTCAGTACCGCTCCAGCCACGACGGAGTACTGCTTATGTGTCTTAGTGGCACGCTAGCCCTCATTACTTAGACTACACTTACATCTTCCTGGTCTTTGTTTCTCCTGATCACTCGGGTATGTGAAATGTATGTGAAAAGTGTTTAAACACAGCAATGCTCGTGTAAGAACAGATGAACCTTCATTTTCTTTGGGTTTTGTGTCAAAGGATTGATTAGCTTACAAGAAATGTCACTGTTTTCAGTCTGATTTTTCCGCCATTGTAATCAATGCATCTGGGAAATTACCACCATCATCATCACCACTATACAGCATCACCACTATACACCATCAGCACCACGATAAACCATCACCACTATAGACCATCATGAACACTATACACCATCACCTCTATACACCATAACCACTATACACTATCATCACCACTATACAGCATCACCACTATACACCATCACCACTATACACCATTATCACCACTGTACACCATCACCACTATACACCATAACCACTATACACCATCATCACCACTATACACCATTATCACCACTGTACACCATCACCACTATACAGCATCACCACTATACACCATCAGCACCACGATAAACCATCATCACCACTATACACCATCACCACTATAGACCATCATGAACACTATACAACATCACCTCTATACACCATAACCACTATACACTATAATCACCACTATACAGCATCACCACTATACACCATCACCACTATACACCATAACCACTATACACTATCATCACCACTATACACCATCATCACTATACACCATAACCACTATACACCATCATCACCACTATACAGCATCACCACTATACACCATAACCACTATACACCATCATCACCACTATACAGCATCACCACTATACACCATAACCACTATACACCATAACCACTATACACTATCATCACCACTATACACCATCATCACTATACACCATAACCACTATACACCATCATCACCACTATACAGCATCACCACTATACACCATAACCACTATACACCATCATCACCACTATACAGCATCACCACTATACACCATAACCACTATACACCATCATCACCACTATACAGCATCACCACTATACACCATCACCACTATACACCATAACCACTATACACTATCATCACCACTATACACCATCATCACTATACACCATAACCACTATACACTATAATCACCACTATACAGCATCACCACTATACACCATCACCACTATACACCATCACCACTATACACCATAACCACTATACACCATCATCACCACTATACAGCATCACCACTATACAGCATCACCACTATACACCATCACCACTGTACATCATCACCACTATACACCATCACCATTATACACCATCATCACCATTATACACCATCATCACCACTATACACCATCACCACTATACACCATAACCACTATACACCATCATCACCACTATACAGCATCACCACTATACACCATCACCACTGTACATCATCACCACTATACACCATCACCATTATACACCATCATCACCATTATACACCATCATCACCACTATACACCATCACCACCAATATACACCATCATCACCACTATACACCGTCATCACCATTATACACCATCATCACCACTATACACCATCATCACCATTATACACCATCATCACCATTATACACCATCATCACCACTATACACCGTCATCACCATCATCACCACTATACACCATCATCAACACTATACACCGTCATCACCACTAGAACCACCAGCATCACCACTATACAAGTCAATTTGCCAGGATGGTGTGTAATGCTTCACGTTTATTTTGTACGTTTATTTTCTGCTCAGTTTTTTTTTTCATCCAGTGAAACGGCACAATACGTGTTTCATATTATTCCATTTATCAGAATTATACACTTAATATATGTTTTTGTAGTTTAATTGTATTTAAATGTTACGTTATGAAGCCAACACGCTCGACGCACTAGCTGTTCATGCTATTCGATGGTTGGATTGAGGTGACTGTAAACCTTCCAGGCAACAGAGATTCTAACCTGCTGTTTCACGACCCCGTTCTGGTGATTAGCATGGCCCTTGAACGACCCGTGCTTCGGTTCAATGTCATTGAACAGCTGATTAGGGGACAGACAAAGATGGAACAAAGATCCTGTCTACTGTCACTGCTTAGTAGATCAATAGAAATAGAAGATGACCAAGTAAGTGTAATTATGAACTTCATACAGACTCAAAGCCCACCTAATGTCCATTGGACCACTGCCAAAATAGGATGCCATTGGCATTGGTGGTTCGATTCCCGGCCCACGTGACATACCGAAGTGTCTTTCGGAAAGACACTGAACCCCAAGTTGACCCTGCTGGCAAGCTAGCGCCTTGCATGGCAGCTCTGTAACCATTGGTGTGTGTGTGACTGTGTGTGTGAATGGGTGAATGAGACACAATGTAAAGCGCTTTGTAGAACTGCAAAGGTTAAAAGGACTATATACCATTTACCATGTCATGATGTTCTTATTCCTTCAGGACAGGTGTCATCTGCCAAATGCAAAGTCCCTGTAGACTCTGCCCTGTCAAAACCAGTTACCTTTTTGAATCCAACCAAGAAACACCACAACGGGATTAGCTTTATATGGGTAATGGTCTGTTAGAAGTTTCTAGAGTCCATTAATCAAAATCCCAGTAGGAAATCACACAAGTCATGATGTTACCCTGCCCTGATGAACAATACTTGGAAGTATAAATGCTTTATGAAGAATGCCTGACATATTCACGTAATGAAGAAGATTTGGGCTGCATTCCAAGCTTACAAATGACCATCAACCTCACAGATGATATTCCTGCTCAGAGATCATACACCTCAGTTCTGAAGCCCCTGTACAAAGAAGTTAAAGAATTCATGCAAGATTTTCCCGCAAGAGGCTGGATTGTCAAGTCAATATCTCCCTATTCCTCATCTGTGTCCATAAAAAACATGGGACACTCTGGATTTGTGTCAACTACATGTCCTCACTGAAGACCCCTTCCTCGAATCCAAGACCTCAGAGATACTCTGGCTGGCTGAATTCGTTTGGTTTTCAATCTTGGATCAAGGCAAAGCCTACCACCAAGGCGTCATCGCCAAGGGATCATGACATCTACCTGCCTTCACTGCTCCATGGGGTCCCTATGAATCTATATGGATTCCCTTTGTCTTGACCAATGCATCGGCCACATGTCGAAGAAGTATAGAGGAAATATCGGATACCTTGAGAGACGAAAGTTTTCATCCCATACCTGGATGACATACTTTGCTATGGCAAACTTTTGAAGGAAACGTATAAGGACTTTGGAAAGTTTTACAAGCCCTCCAGTGACATGGGGTTGAGCTGTTTAAGAAGGACCTGTGGTTACTGTGGTAATCGAGACCCTTACCAATGTTTGTGAGGTCCACAAGATGCTGGGTTTCCTGAGCTACTATTGTTTATATGTTGGCTGAGAGAATGACGTTGTACAGTCACTACTAAACATCTCATTCTCTTTCAGGGTCAAGGTTCTGAGGCCTCGAGTCTATCCATTTCTGCCAAAGTGTAAACAGAACATGAATTTTGAATGGCCAAGGACGCCTATATTATATTCTTCCAGCGTTCAACTTGTATGATCATTGTCTGGTCAACAACTAGGACCTTATAAAACCAAGTTTATCCGTGAGTTTGGAGATTTTTAAAATAGTTTCTCCACAGCGGAATAACATTCCCCAGAGACGAAGTTTAACTCTGTCTCTTTTCGACTGAAATGCGAGACAGAACCTCATTGTACCGATGTCATGAACTGCACGAAGAAGCTTGTCAACTACACGGTAGACAAGGGAGCGGTGTAGTCTTGTGAAAGAAAGTTGTATTCGTGTTGTTATTGTGTGAAACTGACAGTCAGGTCAGGAACAGCCGGGGAACCTGATTCAATTAGGAACTCGCAGCATCTGGACTCAGCTCTGTATTTAGAGGAAAATAGAAGTTCAAGCCTTTGTTGAACCCCATGCTTAAAGGCTCAGTGGCAATAGCCAGCGCTCGAGTCACTGAAAGACAAGCAGCTATGAGCGGATTATGAGCTTATGGTACTTGCAGTTATGAAATTCTTGGTCTTTTTGTAGGTGGTGTGTATGCGTAAGTAATTATTCTATCCTCTCCTCTCTGTCAATCACCGCTTCTGTAGAGAAGAATGACGGCTTTCCGGCCACAGATTATTAATGTTCCTGAGGATATGCCAGTCAACAGCGTGGTAAACAACTGCAATAATTGATAAACCATTAAATTAAAAAACAAGCGTTCAGTGAACCCTTCAGTGATATTCAGCTGTACTGGCACAATGCAGTTCTTCGGGTAATTCTGCTTTTTTTTTTTTTTTGCCGAAAGTGAAAGAAAACTTCTGTGCTACATATTTAATGTTTTTCAGAAGGAATGAAGAATAATGTACATCTCATATTATACCAGAAGGTGTTGATGAATTTTTTATAATGGCAGCACAGATAGTAGCACGGGTTTATATTAATGTGCTTGTTGTAATAATCGTTTCCATAGTAACAGCTCATTCACAGGGACGTGTACAGCAGACAGTATGCTAATGATATACCAGTTTATATATATATATATATATATATATATATATATATATATATAGGGGTGGAGGAGTGGAAGAGGACTTCAGTAGCAGCCTGTGAAGTTCTCCATGCCCAAGAGGGTTGCGGCAGTGCTGGAAAATAATGGAGGGGACAGCAAATGTACACTGTTACACAAGCTGTAACACTCACTACTTTACATTGTAGCAAAGTGTCATTTCTTCAGTGTCGTCACATGAAAAGATATCATCAAATATTTATAAAAATGTGAGGGGTGTACTTACTTTTGTGAGATACTATATATATATATATATATATATATATATATATATATATATATATATATATATATTTATATATATATTAGTTAACAGTCTGACATCTTCAGGACAGACAAGTTCTCTGACGCGTTCTTCTTCACTTCATGAGAAACAGAAAGAGAGGCTTGGTGAAGGAACGTCTCCTTAAAGCTGCTGTAATGCGAGTGAGAACAGGAACTTTTTTTGTTGAGCTAGCTATGAACATATATATATATTTTAAAAAATCCAGCCATCCATCATACCGCTTATTCTACACGGGGTTGCCTAGGAGCCTGGAGCCTACCCCCGGGACCTCGGGCACAAGCCAGGGGACACCCTGGACGTTGTGCCAATCCTGCGCAGGGCACAATCGCACACTACGGACAATTTGGAAACGCCAATCAGATTACAACACGTGTCTTTGGACCGACGAAGGAAACCGGAGTACCCGGAGGAAACCCCTGAACCCCAGGGAGAACACGCAAACTCTGCGCACACAGGGCGGAGGCGGGATTCGAACCCCCAACCCAGGAGGTACGAGGCAAACGTGCTAATCAATAAACCACTGCGCCCTCATAATAAATCAAACTAAAAAGATCTTTAATAAATAAAAAAAACTGTCAGCAAATCAATCAATAAAACTCTTCCAGATGTGGTGCGCTGGGAAAATAATCACATTAGTTGACTCTGTTTATCACACCACCCCAGTGCTGATGATTTTTCTCTAACAGAACATCATGGCGTGTTGATAAACTGCATTTTAACCTTCATGATTTCCTTTAATTCATTAAACAGGTTTTTTTTTATTATTATTATTTTTTTTTTTTTTAGGGAAAGTGAAGTACTGTGAAGGCGCAGGAGTGAAGAAGGCGTTATGAGGAGTTCCTGTGAGGCTGTGATTTCGCAACGTGCCACTGGGTCATGACTCAGTGCTGTGAGAACTGGAGAAATAAACACGCAGGGGAAATCAGCATGAGTGTACAAAGGTAGAAACACGTCGGTGTTCTCTAGTAAGTGGTAATTGTATTCTTTTGGATGAGCCACCTGTCGGGAGTGATTGAGGAGAGGAGCGATGACGCCGATTCGCTGCAATTCTGTGTGCAGCATTAGCTTTTCACGAGGCCACGGACCCTGCAGAGCAAATGTATGATTTCGGTTCCTGTCCGTACGCAAAAGCAAAGCACCGTCTGTGTTAATGTGCCTGTATCAATCCTAAAATTTCTCGCCAGCTTGCTGTGGGCAGACTAATTCCCGCTAGGCTTTATAACAGGAAGGGGGTGGGGGGGATTTCATTAGTGGTGCACATTTCTGCACAGAAGAACTGTATGTAAGAACCACAGAACAGTCTGGAAAGTGTATCACTTCTTTTGATTTTTCCTCCAATTCAACCCCACCAGTCAGCTCTCCTCTATCACACGACCGCTGAGACGTGAATCCAGGGAACCGAATCTTTTTAGAACCGCTGCGTCACAAGCGCTACCTGCCCTCTTCTACATACATAATGATAATGAGTCTTTATCCGTCACAGCACAGTGAAATTATTTTCTTCACATACCCCAGCATGTCAGGAAGTTGGGGTCAGAGCGCAGGGTCAGCCGTGATACAGCGCCCCCTGGAGTAGAGAGGGTTGGAAGCTTGGCAGCAGTGGCAGCTGGTGCTTGAGCCCCCGACCTTCCGATCAGTAACCCAGAGCCTTAACCAACAAGCCCCCTGACAATGATTGGCAGAGGGGAGAGAGTATGCCCCTCCCACCCAGCGAGCACATCCGGTTATCCTTTCTTGTCCACCAACCACACATTGCTGTGGCACCATCAGAAGTCGATTCAGTCTCCTGCTGATAAGGCAGAAACTTTTCTGTTACACCATACGGGCACCTGCGACATTTCTAAGAACTAGATGATTGCAATAAAGCCGAGCATGTGGGTACTTTCACCCCCCCCATGCTGTGTACTCTCCACGGCTACAAGAATACCAAGCAAAATATTATTTCCCGGAAACATCTTTTGAACAGCATGCATTTTCTGTGCACTTCAGATCCGGACACATAAAAGAAAATCTGAAGGCTGCATGTTGACATTCCCTAATGAAGAAATCCATAATTATTTTCTAATGCAAATGCACCCCCATATCCTTTCGTAAAAACCTGTGTTGGATGGCCTACATGTGCATATCGGCACCTCATTGGTTCTTGTACTTTATGATGCAGTAACACTGGGCAGTTAAGGATTTCATACTAACTCCGATTTTTACAGACATTTTCAGCTCGCCTTTTCTATTTTTAAAAAATAAATAAATAAATAAATACGGATACCAAACTGAGCTGGATCGAATACGATTTCGATTTCCACGCATGAAAGAAGAAGACTTTCACCCATTCCCGCTGTGAAACGATTGAATCTGCTCGAACGAAAGGGATTTGTGAATAGAGAAATGTGCTCTTTTTCTATGGGATGAAAAGAAGAAGAATTTAAGTTTAGTGAAAAAAGTTAGTTTTCTTAAACCTAGTGCTAAAAATCCTGCTTTATTCGATCGAAGTGGGCTTTTCTTTTTTGGTCATTCCTCCATATAACTTGTATATATTGGGGGCAAAAATCTTTTCAAAACCACGTAAAGTGCAAATATAAAATATATGACGAGTGCAGGACAATAAATTCTCAGAACATGGGCTGTAAACTATTTTAAAGTGTAGCAACAATATATATATATATATATATATATATGTTATATATATGTTATAGTTTTTTATTAGGACAATTAATTAGCGTGCATGGGTGAAAGACAATCTTTATTTTTATTTTTTTTGAGAACCAGGAACACATGGGTTTGTGACCAATCCAAAATAAAGCCGATCACAAAGCCATCATATGACTCTCCTGCTTATTACTCACAGTGCCATCACCCTTAAAGTGCACCTGTTATGGTTTTTCAAATGCTACCTTGCATGTAGTGTGTTATAGATCCTTTAGAACGGGTCATTTATCGAGTCGTTAGTGACACCGGGGGAGAAAGGTAACGTTGCAGTTTAAATTACGAGCACGTAAATGTGTATTTTGAAGTGTTTGGATGTGTGTAAATCTATCGTATGCGAGCTTTAAAACAAAACGTTTCAAAACTATAATAGGTGCACTTTAAACATTTCTAGAGAAAATAAAAACACTCTCCAGACTTAAATAATACTTTGCTAGAAGAGGATAACGATCCAAGACACAATCGTTTCATTCGGTCTGTATAAATGCACTTAGCTAGCGTAATTTATTTCATAACGACTTTTTGATTTTGAAAACAATCATCGTTAACGCGATAAACGAGCTTTTAGTGAGTGAAATTTGAGTGAAATTAAATGAAAAAAAAACAACTATATGGATTTTCAGAGATGAGCAGAATATCCGTATCGATCGTTCCATTACCAGGTCGATGCTACACTCTCCGAAAGCGAAGGCCGAAATCAGGCGATAAACACGCTCGCGCCGTATGTGCCTCATGACGTAGGTGCTCATTCTGGATGAACACAAAGTTCAAGGCTGGAAGTATGTTAACAACCTGGTGGCATTCAGCTCTAACGATGTGCCCAATCTAACGTGCGAAAGAATAAAGTGACTCCGGAAAAATAAAATACTTCACGGAAGTGGTCAATAACTGTTTTGGGGGTTTTGGGGGGTTTGTTTCTCAGAAGGAGCCGGACATTTTCTCTCAGAACTCTGTTGGACTCTGAGGTCAGAGGAGCAGTGAATACAAGAGGAATAAAACACTCGTGCTGGTCAGGCTGGTATAGGATGGACTTACTGTACTGTTACCACTCCAAAGTTGATTGTTTTCCTATAACGGCACATCCCAAAGTGTTTTATTCGTCTTTTACTACAGCAACGTGCCGGCGATTCCGAATATTTATTAATAAAATGAACGATGTTGTGTTTTTATCCATTTGTAGTAACATTTATTGTATGCTACTTACGTTATGGCAGATATATATTAAAAAAAATAATAATCGTTCCATCACAAGCCTATCTTTTTTTCTTTCTCTTGAATTTAATAAGACAATAAAACACACACACACACACAGAGTATCGTTTTCAAGAGAAAGCATAAACTCCTCCTGACTACATCTGAAAAGTTGAAGTTACAGCTTCAAGTCACTAGCGTGTTTAACACGTTCTGTAAATGCCGTTCAAAAATTCAAAAAGGGCCGTGACCTCAATTACCCCTGAGCCGTTATTGAACATCTTTGGTTCGAGCAGAGATTCGACTCCTTTGTCACGAGCAAATAAATCTTAGATTTTAGAACTCTGACCATGAAACGATGTGCGTTTCGAGTTCTAAAATGTCAATGAGTGCAAATTAACCAATAAGTCGTGAGTCTTTTTCGTGGCTAACGTAGCCCGTCCTGATTGGTTGACGCCTGTTGCCGGAGTGAGACATCTAAGAGAGAGAGCGAGAACAAAGAAAAAAGACCGCTAAGTGGTTTGTGAATGCACGGTACTAATTTGGGAAAGTGAGAATTCACATCGGAGCTGAAGGATTCATGACCGTGTTGAAGGATCCGCAAGAACATGAGATCGTTGAAGGATGCCTGAAGCACATGAGATTTTGGAGTTATAATAGGGACACTGGGGGTTGAAATATCCATCAGCAACACTGTCAGTCAAACTGTGTCTGATGGGAGGCGAGGTCTGCTCTCATCTCCGGCGTTTGACATTCAAATTTTTTTCTGCATGTTCTCCACTTGATTCGGCTCTCAGCGGGAGAGCGTCGAGCGTACAAGCAGCCGCCGGATATCCGCTGTGCAGGACGAGGAGCAAGAGGAAGAAATGGCAGCGCTTAGAGCGGAAGGCAGTAATTTGTTTACTCGATCATAAAATAGCAGCTAGTGCGGTAAGGGAAGGCAAGACGGTTGAGTTGAGATCAGCAGCGGTGATCCTCGAGGTGTTCTGTCACTGTATCCTGCCAAAGTTTCAAATCCGCATGTGGTTCTCCAGACAGGGGAAAGAGAACAGGAAGACAACAACAAACTCGAGTAACCCGTCGTCATCGTTGAGAAACCAGGCAAACATAGCCGTGACCAGAAACAAGGAACATGGCTCCGAAATACAATAAACAATACTTCGCAATTGGATATAAGATACAGACGGTAGAACTAGACAGAAGACTATCGGGAAAAAAAGAGAGAAGCGAGGGACCGAGACCAAAAACGGGAAAAAGGGGGGGGATTTTATTTTTTTAATCAAACAAAACAACAACATTTTGAAAATTCCTGCTCCAGGGTTTCGTACCTTCTTCTTTACTTGAAAAAAGCCTTTTCAATGAAATGAAAGAATGGTTACTGTTCTTCTTTATATATGATAGTCATCTCTGCTTATAGCAGGTCTAGCGTGGAAGCAAAACCAAATACCTGTACATCTGCTTATCCATGTAGTTATACTATCAGGTGGTTTCACACAGGTGCAATTCAATGTTCCCATGAAACATGAATATATGAGACTCAAAGTCAGATGGTGTCAGACAGACTGGCCCCAAAAATCACAGATCTTCTGGAGTCCACCCAGAAACTAAAACTCATCCAGGGAGGGGCGTCTGCGCAGCCAGAAATGCCCCAGAGCTGAGTGGGCTGAGGAGAACTGCCACATTCCGCTGGTGAGGTCAGAACCCGGTGCCAACGATCTGAATCCACGGACTCGGCACGATCCGCGTCAACGGCTCAGGTCAGAGGTGGTGGTGCGGTGGTACTGTATGTGGAATGTCCTCCTGACACACACACACACACACACACACACACACACACACACCTATCCACATATCATGTGCATCTTCCCATGCCCACAGTCTAACCGTCCTACTATGGCATCACAGTGTGTCATGTCTCTCAGCACAGGTTCTCCCAGATGGTTCCACTTGAATGGAAAGGAGTCCGGTGTAGTTCTGTGACAGAGCCCCGACGCGTCAAACAGTCCAGCTTCTCAATATTTCATTTTCCTGCTAGTGCGTGTGAACTTCAGCAGAACACGAGAAAATATAGGAATGAACATTTCTGAATTAACGCCACTATTTAAGAGTTTTTAAAAAAGAGTCCTGAGAGTTTTCAGTGCTCCCCGTGACAGATTTAAACCTGAAGCGGTTTTGCTTTTCCGTCACGCTTCAGTTCGTTTCGGTACACACCTAAAATGGGCTTTTAGTGTGTAGTTATATCGTCCTGTCAGAGTTCAGGTACACTGTGGTCATTCCAGCTAATAACATAAAACTGACAGGAAATGGCAGACTAATGGGAATGTTTGGGTTTTTTAATTTGATTTATTTATTTATTTATTAAATGTCAAAGGGGGGGGGGATCCAGGTGGCAAATGGGAAATAATGAAGACAAGAGATTAGACAGAAGAAGAGACAGGCACCGCGGGGTGTTTTTGGCACTTATTTGTGCCCCAGGAAATAATGCTTCATGAATTTCTTCCATACCTGATACCCTTCAGCCGTCATTTGCATTTAATCAGAGCTTTTAATTCAGAGCAATGAAACTAATTCCCAGAGCTGAGCAGATATCCCTGGGGACACAGCTGTAATGGGTTGTGACTGTGTGCTCTTACCACTAAAGCTTCTGTTTCGAGCCCGGTGTTAAGTGTTGACTGTGTTCTGCTTGTGGCTGTCAATCAGCTCATCACGGTTTTATTATTATTATTATTATCGTAATTATCATTGTTATAATTTTACCTCGCTCAAAACACCCGACTCCACTCATGGAGTACTTGCGAATGCAGATGTGGCTCATAGAGCACTTATTAATGCAGATGTGGCAGGTGTGTTCGAGTGGAGGAAGGAAAAGACTGATTTATCAGGATTCAGAACAAGCAGGGACCAATGCAAAGGCTATATTTGATTACTACATTAACTGTTCGAGTCATGATTTGGGGATTTGTTGTGCCCTATTTTTACTCTCATATCGCTGGTAGTGGGTGGTTTTTTACTTTTATATGATTTGGAGTGAGTGATATTTACTTTTATATAATTGAGAGTGAGCATTTTTTACTTTTTTATATGATTGGGAGTTTGCATTTTTTACTTTTATATGATTGGGAGTGAGCATTTTTTACTTTTTTATATAATTGAGAGTGAGCATTTTTTACTTTTTTATATGATTGGGAATTTGCATTTTTTACTTTTTTCTATGATTGGGAGTGAGTGATATTTACTTTTATATAATTGAGAGTGAGCATTTTTTACTTTTATATGATTGGGAATTTGCATTTTTTACTTTTTCTATGATTGGGAGTGAGTGATATTTACTTTTATATAATTGAGAGTGAGCATTTTTTACTTTTATATGATTGGGAATTTGCATTTTTTACTTTTATATGATTGGGAGTGAGCATTTTTTACTTTTATATGATTGGGAATTTGCATTTTTTACTTTTATATAATTGAGAGTGAGCATTTTTTACTTTTATTATGATTGGGAATTTGCATTTTTTACTTTTATATGATTGGGAGTGAGCATTTTTTACTTTTATATGATTGGGAGTGAGCATTTTTTACTTTTATATGATTGGGAATTTGCATTTTTTACTTTTATATAATTGAGAGTGAGCATTTTTTACTTTTTTATATGATTGGGAATTTGCATTTTTTACTTTTATATGATTGGGAGTTAGCAATTTATACCCTCATATCACTGGTAGTGGGCGGTTTTTTACTTTTATATGATTAGAAGTGAGCGATTTTTACTTTTATATGACTTGGAGTGGGCGGATTACAAGTTAAGCCTATCGTCCTCCTGGCAAGTGACTACGGAAGCAATGCAGAGTAGAGTAAAAGGAAAAAGATTGTTCCCAAGTGAAACTTCTGCTTTGTGTAATGCGACAAAAAGGTGCCAATTTTGACCATATTAGCTATTTAAAAAAAAAAAGCTCTCTCAAATCTTTTTTTTTTTTTTTACCATTGAGGTGCACCCGAGGGTCAAACTCTGAGCTAATTGGTTAACAATTAGCATATTCTACCAACTTCAACCACGAAGGACACATCAATATTCTTCTCCAGTCGTCCCAGACTGTCACTTTTGATGTTCTTTTTCAGCTCACTGTAAGAGGCAGTGGCGTTAAAGGCTTTTTCAAGGTGAATCAGTTGATCAAAGTGGTTGTGACAACAGTGAATTAAAGTGCTTGATGTTTACCATAGAGGAGTGCGAGGAGGATCTTAGCTATGGCCAGTTCCAGTGATATCAGCTATACGGTAGTGCAGTGAGCACACCACAACGGACAGCAGTACGATGGTGGTTTTGATGATTCATATGTAGAACATCAGTAATTTGCAGACTTCTTTGTACTAAGAGAGAGAGAGAGAGAGAGAGAGAGAGAGAGAGAGAGAGAGAGAGAGAGAGAGAGAGAGCATCTGATAGCTTTCACTTAAGATTATCCACAGACTTGTTTTGGCATGTAGGAGAAACAGATTCTGAAAACATGCAATGTTAAGACTAGGATGTCCATAAGCCCCTGAGATGTTCTTCATCACAGCCATAAGACGTCATTTACGCAGGAAGACACAGAGACAGAGCGCACATCGCTTTCTCTAACTGTCTGGTTTTGTCTTCACGAATATTTGAAAGTGTAGTCTGTTAAAAATATCGAATAGCTCACGGCTTACCCCGATCCAGCTAATTAGACTCGTTAGGTTCTCGGAGTTTGTTCTGGAAGAGATAGAGCCAGAGTTGATTGTTTGACGTCGCATTCAAGGATTTTCGAAAGAAGAAATTATACCAGGTAGTCGCTGATGTCTGAAGAATTCAGAGTGCATTTCTTCAGGATGGGATGAACCCTAGCTGACCATGACATCAAAGTGTAATGTGAAGGAAAATCTGTCAGAAAATGTGAAGGAACTCCACCATCAGTTTTCAGGAATAAGAAAAGTTTATCAGGTCTATTGTATCCGATGGTTCTTCTCAGTCAAGCTTGAAGAACACAATTACCTCAGACAACTCCATCTCATCCAGTTCTCTGAAGCTGCGGGAAGGGGGTCGGGGGTGGGGTACTTGAATTTGTCATCTTGTGTTTTCTCAATAATATATGAAGAACCGATCTGGCCAAGTACCTATCTGCTCTGAATGACTCGAGATTTATATTCTGTCTGGCATCAGGACGCACTTCGTGTGTATATGAGAGAGGACCGTCGGGAATGAGATAAAGCCTGGAAGCCTGGAGATAAGGTTTAATAATCACACTGATTTGTTAGATGTACACTATCAGCTGCTCAGGGCACAAACTTTCTCCACATGCATCCGACTTTTAATCAGTCCGCTTTCTTTCTTTCATTCCTCCTTTCTTTCATTTCTTTGCTTCGGTTTACTTACACATAGTATCATTTCCATAGGGGTGCATGGTGGCTTAGTGGTTAGCATGTTCGCCTCACACCTCCAGCGTCAGGGGTTCGATTCCCACAATGGCCGTGTGTGTGGAGTTTGCAAGTTCTCCCCCAAGTTCTGTTGCGGGGGTTTCCTCCGGGTACTCCGGTTTCCTCCCCCAGTCCAAACACATGCATGGCAGGCTGATTGGCGTGTCTAAAGTGTCCGTAGTGTATGAATGGGTATGTGATTGTGCCCTGTGATGGACTGGAACCCTGTCCAGGGTGTACCCCGCCTTGTACCCCATGCTCCTTGGGATAGGCTCCAGGTTCCCCGCGACCCTGAAAAAGGTCGAGGAAGTATAGAAAACGCTTCACTTGTTGAAGACACGAACATGCAGGTCAGCTCTGTGCCTTTCACTGTCCATCGGCTGTTTCTATAGAAACGAATCATATATAATCGAACGAGCTCATTGATATAAACCTGCGATCTGCACCTGCACCGATATAGAAAGTTACCCCACAGCCCTCTATTATCAATTCTTTATTTCGATTGGTCAAAACCTCTTGGTTCATCATCCATAGCAGCAGCTCTTCGAACCATAGATTTACATGAACACGCTCGGTCTAATAGATTCTCGTTTCTATAGTAACGGCTCATGATACGGTGAAGTTTTCAGTGCACGGATGTAGAGCTCTAACGTTTCTGAAATCTTCAGGACAAAGGAGTTTCTCGCTAACATAAGAAGCTGTGTTGTTGTTCAGCTTCTTAAGTTCGAAAGAGAGAGAGAGAGAGAGAGAGAGAGAGAAAAGAGAGGCTGGAGAGAGAACGACGGTTTATAGCTGCTATACCATGAGTAAGAACAGGAACTAACTTGCTTCAAGGACGTTCAACATCAATATATGTAGCTCGAAATGGATAAAAACATGATGTGCTGTTCTTTAATCACAATATTTTTTTGGAAGATTGTAATTGTCGGGAAATTTCTGTGGTATAAGAGGAGTAAAACGTGTCGTTGCTAACATGCTGTTAGAAACTGGACGGCAATGAGAATGAAACAGATGGATTTTAACGTAGGTCTCCCACCCCCCTCCCCCTCCGTGTCCGGCCTCATCAGACTTTGCGATTATGTGATTCCGGCGCCGATCGGCGCTCGATCCCTGATTACACTGTTTCAGCTTTCTTCTACAAACATCATCATTCTGTCGTCCTGTCGCGCCACATGGACCAGTGAGAACGCAGCAGGGACTTTCTTGAAACTTTTATCAAACAAACAGACGGAGAATAATACAAATAATAATATTAGACCACCACAAACGTGCGTCAGACATTACTCAGACGTCCGCCCGTTCCCCCGTGGCTTTCAGGAGGAGGGTCGCCTGTCCTGAGTCAGCGTGGTTTATTCAACCCATGCTCTTTATCCAACTGGAATGAAAAGCAAGCAGTTTGTTCACGGTGCCTTTCTGACAGGAGGAGAAAATGCCTCCCACAATGCTCATGACCTCAGGGTTGCTTTTATTTCACTCTGAAAGCTAGATTTCGGAGCCAGACTTTCATAGAACCTTTTAGACCGGTTCTTAACATTCTCAGCAGGTACCCTAAGCACTGCATTCAACTGCAAAACACACACACACACACACACACACACACACAGCGGTGCCAAACGCCCGGGGTCAGGCTGAGTCTGTCTGGGGTAGATTTAAGTCTGAAAAATAGCAAATATAGCTTTGGACATTAAAGACTTTTTTCACATTTTAGATTTTAGATTCCTAAAGAAGTGTGTGAGTGTGTATGTGATTGTGCCCTGCGATGGACTGGCATCCTGTCCAGGGTGTACCCCGCCTTGTGCCCGATGCTTCTGGGGATAGGCTCCAGGTTCCCCGCGACCCTAAAGAAGGAATAAGCGGTAGAAGATGGATGTATAGATGGATTTTAGATTCCTAAAGAAGTGTGTGAGTGTGTATGTGAGTGTGCCCTGCGATGGACTGGTACCCTGTCCAGGGTGTACCCCGCCTTGTGCCCGTTGCTCCCTGGAATAGACTCCAGGTTCCCCGCGACCCTGAAGAAGGAGGAAGCGGTAGAAGATGGATGGATTCCTAAAGAAAGGAGGATCTGATCAGCTCTCTTAAGCCCAGATCACACTGATATGAATAACAAGTAAGCCGATGGAGAATGTTCTGGAGATATTCATCGTATACAGTATACAAGCCTGCTTCCAATAAAGTTTGGACGCCGCGTAAAACGGGAAGACGTGGGAATACAGAACGCGGTGCATTTAAGGCGTATATTTAATTGGAAAATAGTACGAGGAGTACACCTAGAGGGTTGAAATTGAAAAATCGATGTGCTTATTTTAAATTTAATGCCAGCAACAAGTTCCCCAAAAAGTTGGGGCGGGGGCATGTTTACCCCTGTGTTTCATCGCGTCTTCCTGTAACAACACTAAGTGTTTGGGAGCTGAAAAGACAAATTGATGTAGTTTTGAAAGCGAGATGTTTTCCCAATCTTGCCTGAGAAAGGATTTCAGCTGCTCAACAATTCATCGCCTCTTTTGTTTTTTCAATGGGTGGCAGGTCTGGGTGGCCGGCAGGCCATTTTAGTACCCGGATTCTTTTACTGTGGAGCCATGCTGTTGTAATACGTGCAGAATGTGGTTTGGTATTGTCTTGCTGAAACGAGCACGTCCTTCCCTGAATCTGGATGGCAGCATATGTTCCTCTAAAACCTGTGTGTGTCGTTCTGCTTTAATGGTGCCTTCACAGATGAAAAAGTTACCCATTGCCATGTCCATTAATGAACCCCCATACTATGACAGATGCTGGCTTTTACAACTGTGTGCTGATAACCCAGCCAGATGGTCCCTCTCTTCTTTAACGAAGAGGACGCAGTGTCCATGATTTCCAAAAAGGATGTCAAATTTTGATTTATCAGATCACAGGACAGTTTTCCACTTCGCCTCAGTCTGTCCATCTTAAATGGGCTCGGGGCAAGAGAAGGCAGTGGCGTAGAGTTTTGTTTATATGTTTTTATTTCATTGCAGGGACAGACTGCATTCACTGACACTGGTTTTCAGAGGTGTTCCTGAGCCCATGGAGAGTTTTCCACTACACAGTCACGTCTGGGGGTTTTTTCAGACAGTGCCGCCTGAGGGCCCGAAGATCAAGGCCATTCAATATCGGTTTTTGGCTTTGTCCCTCGTGTTCAGAGATTTCTCCGAAAATCATCAAATTCTTTGCAATTATATGTTGTGAAATTTCTGAAGTGTTTGCCCACAAAGACTTTCATAAAGTGAAGTAGTGGGGAACGTCTTTACTTCTGAAAGACTCTGAAAAATCATATTACTGACCGGTTGCCAATTAACCTAATTAACTGTGAGATGTTCCACCAGTTGTTGGTTGTTGTTTTTTTTAGCATTACAAGAAAAAAGCCTCTACTCTCATCCAAAAACAAACTCGAGTGTCTTCAGTGTTCCAGACACGACTGGAACTTCAAATGGGGTCGGGTTCTATGGTCAGATGAAACCAGAATAGAGCTTTTTGGTAATAAACACCAGAGGTGGTTTTGGAGCACACAGAGAGGTAGCCATATGGAAAAGTCCCTCATGAACACGGTTAAATATGGAGGTGGATCTTTAATATTCTGGAGATATTTTTCTGCCAGAGGACCTGGACATTTTGTTAGGACACATGGCATCATGGACTCTATCAAATATCAACAGATATTAAATGAACACTGATTGCCTCTGACAGAAAGATTCAAACGGGTCGTGGTTGGATCTTCCAGCAGGACAGTGATCCAAAACATACATCAACATCAACACAGAAATGGTTTACCGACCACAAAATCAAGGTCCTGCCCTGACCATCCCAGTCCCCTGACCTGAACCCCATAGAAAACCTGTGGGGCGAACTGAAGACGAGAGTCCACCAGCGTGGACCTCGAAATGTGAAGGATCGGGAGAGGTTCCGTATGGAGGAACAGTCTCAGATCCCTCACCATGTATTCTCCAACCTCATCAAGCGGTATAGGAGAAGACTCAGAGCTGTTATCATCGCAAAGGGAGGTTAAAAAGTACTGACTAAAAGGGTGCTAATAATTGTTGCACGATTTTTAACAAAGATTTCTTTATATTTCTTTATATTTAACAAAGATATAGATGTTTTTTGTTGTTGTTGATAATCCTGTGCTGTGTTTGCAGTTGTTTGATATCCATGAGGGCAGAGTATTTTTGTGAATTTTTTTTGAACAAAACATTAAAAGGTTAAACAATGAAGACAAAAGCTTTCTTATTTAGCAAGGGTGCCAATATTAGTGGCACTGTAGATCCAGCTTACTAATCAATCTAAGACCCTTTTTTAAAACAAAAAACAAAAATGATGAAATTATTATAAGTCTCTGTTAAACTTAGAATAATTCTACGCGAACGTGCTCGTCAGATTTGCGTGATGATGGTCAGATTAATCTAAAAGTCCTTGGTCAGAACTCGGATTCATTTCATTCATGTGAACCTTGACCTGTGACCTTGGCAGTGGCGGGTTGACACTTAAGGCTCAGGGTTACTGACTGGAAGGTTCGGGCTTCAAGCCCCAGCACTGCCAAGCTGCCAGTAGTTGGGCCCTTGAGCAAGGCCCTTAACCCTCTCTTCTCCAGGGGGCGCTGTATCATGGCTGACCCTGCACTCTGACCCCAACATCCTGACAGGCTGGGGTATGAGCATAGTGTCAGTTTAAGAAAAAAAAAAATTCCCAGAAGAAGAACTTTTGTACCTGTGTAAGGTCTGCTGCCCCCGTCTTATCTCTTTCCTCCACAGTCTGGCTCTGTAAATAGCAGAGACGGAGAGAAAGCTACTTTCCTGGCCATGATGTAGCTTAGCTGGAGGTCTCGTTTGTTTGAACAGAACCGACACTGGCAAGCATGAGGTTTGCTTCAGCTCAGGGAGAAGGCAAATCCTACAACGGTGACAGACGGTCATCAAATAAATAAATTAAGGATCCCTGGCTGTGCTGTACGCTGTCTCCTGGACAACCATATCTCCACGCAGCTCTCGCCTGGTGTCGCAGTGAAGCTAACCGGGGTTGAATGTGGCCAATACCTGGATGGGAGGGAGACCTCCTGAGGAAGACTAAGGTTGCTGCTGGAAGTGGCATTAATGACGCCAGCAGGGGGCGCTCGCCCTGTGGTCTGTGCGGGTCCGAATGCCCCAGTACGGTGACAGATACACTATAGTGTGAAAACGACACTGTTTTTCAGATGAGACGTTAAACCGAGGTCCTGACTCTCTGTGGTCATTAAAAATCCCAGGACACTTATCGTCAAAGTGTAGGGGTGTAACCCCGGGGTCCTGGCGCTTCTCTACCACCCCATAATAATCCCAGTCTCTGAACTGGCTCCATCACTCTCTCCTCTCCACTCATATCTGGTGTGTGGTGGGCGTTCTGGCACATTATGGCTGCCGTCGCATCATCCAGGTGGATAATAGTGGCGGCTGAGGAGATTCACCCCCCCTCACCCATAGTACGTAAAGTGCTTTGAGTGTCTAGAGATAAAAGCGTTATATAAATGTGACTGTAACTAACTTGTCTTCAAGACATAAGCGACTGGCAGAACTTCCATGTAAAGGGTTTATGAATATTCTTCACAACATAAATGGAGAGAGAGAGAGAGAGAGAGAGAGATTTTAATTGCAAAATGTGGAGATAATATCTTCTGCTGGACGTGGTGTGAATGAAATCTGTCATCCAATGCAGCGCTGTAATTTAAAAACATGGTGAAAATGGTGATATTGTTAGTGAAATGTTTTTTTTATTTATTTTATTATTATTATTATTATTATTATTATTTTACCTCAAATGATATCATCGATGCTTTTAACATTTACACGCCTGGTGTAGATGGCGTCATGACGTTATACACGTTCTATGAACTCTAGTTTCTCTCTCTTTTGCACTCTCGGGGGGTGTGTGTGTGGGGTGGGGTGGGGGGATGCCTGAAGCTGTGATTGGAACCTGAGGTCACCGTCAAAGCAGCGAGGTATTATTTCTTCTAGAGAGCCGGGATGAAAAGCATCAAGAGGAACTAGCAGAAGAGGATACTTAAGACTGAGAGTCACATCCAGGTTTCATAAATATGAGACGGAGCTCGCAGCGCTGCTTCTTACTCGAAAAGCTTCACAGGTCTGAGAAGAGAGAGAGAGAGAGAGAGAGAGAGAGAAAGAAACTTTTTGACATTTTCAGACACCTTTAATGTATTAGTTTGGTATATTTACACATTCTTTTTTTTTTTTTTTTAAGAACCCCACCAGACCCACCCACACCCTCCACCCAGGAACCCAAACCCCCTCAATCTTATTGTAAGTCCATTACAGTCATATAACGTATGAAAGTCCACAGTGCTGTTTATATTAAAGCCTTTCTTGCAGCTGGTGTCCATGTCCTCAGTCTGAAGCGTCTCCGTGGTGACAAAACGTTCAGATTTTCACCTTTTGTTGCAGATTTGTTGAATCTCTGTTCTGTCTGGGAAGTAATGAGTCAGTCATATATTACGTTTTCTTTTAGTCAGTTCTAAAACCCGGTGAATCTGTTCTGTGGCGTGAAGCTGTTCAGGTTGTTCTGGTTGATTTGGGGTGACCTCTTCCTCCTCCATGTCTGTGACGGGTTCCTCTCCTGTAGCTCCTGCGCTGTACCCTGGGTCCTGGCTGTTCGGATGGTTCCACCCTCCCTGTTCATCTTCTCTCCTGTTGTTTCCAGCTCAGCTTTATTGTTCTCCTCAGTGTTCCTCAGTTCCTGTGGGTTCTTCTGCTGTTCCGAGTCAGGATCATCACACCTTGGTGTGCTGTTACCCCTGTCTGCCCCAGGCTCCTGTTCTCCGGTGTTCCCCCACTGGCTGTCTCTGCACCGCTGCCGCTGTACCCCAGCCGTGTCTCCCCTGGAGCTCCGCGGCTGCACAGCTCTGCCGTTTATGCCCGATCTCCCCACACCCAAAACACCTCAGGCGGTGAAAACGGTGTAGCTGAGAACTTTCCGAAGCGGGCCTGCTCCTTCATTATCAGCTCGTTTGTAAGAAAGAGGGGAAAGTTAGAGATCACAACCCGTGTCGCAGAAAGAGGGGTAACGTGTAACATAACACCTTTTAGCAATATTCAATTTTTGATTAGCATACTGACGAATCTCGCCTAGCTTGCCATCGGGAGCAACTTGGGGTTCAGGGTCTTGCCCAAGGACACTTCGGCATATGGAGTCACCCGGGCCGCCAACCGAACCGCCAACCCTACAATTAGTGGACAAGCCACTCTACCAACTGCGCCACAGCCGCCCATAGTAGATGGAGTAGATGTTCTCGCACCCGACCTGCTCTCCCACCGCTGGCAGAACCTCCTCCACCTGTTCTCCATTCACCGGCACACACCTGACGCCATGGCGGAGAGACAGCGTCTCCCCTCCAGCCTCGGAGGCCATGGTGTCCCGCTCACTCCCACCCTCACTCAACTTTCACCAACCACTGATAACTCAATAACTTAACGTCCAATAAATTAAATAAAAGGAAAGAAAAAAAGACTCGCAGAAAACTTTTGGCAAGACGCCAAACCGCTCTCCCGCGCTCAACACACCACGCTCACTCCTCCACCATGCATGCACCGAGAGAGAGAGAAAAAAAAAAAAAAAAAAAAAAAAAAAAAAAAAAAAAAAAGAGAAAAATAGAGAAAAAAAAGAGAGCACAGAGTCAATAAAGCACTTGAAATATAATGGGAAATGTGAATTGAATGAAGTGGAAGGCGGCGGAGCTGCTGAAGATCAGGAGAGATATGAGCAGATGTTCCGGGGAGACTGAGTAATCAGACTGGAGAAATTCTGCCACGTTGAAGTTTGCTGAGAGAACTGAATTGGGCGTAAGGATGGAAAATAAAGTGAGTGACAGTAGTCTAGACGTGACGTAAATCAAGAAAACTAGCGAAGTAAACGAGTCTGAAAACGTTCCCAACTTCCTGATACACTAATCCCGTTCACTCGGGGATCCGGTCATCATCAAATCCTGTGCAGAATTACGACTTTCGGACTTTTACGCAAAATCAGAACAAACGCCGCGATATTCAGGAGGAGGGCGCAATTTCTCACGATCACCGCGGATTCGGAAAAGCTTCGATTCGCACGCGTCGAACACACGCGTGTACAGCTACAAGAGAGTTTGAGCTGCTTGACTGTGAAAAACATCACGTCCCAAATACACAGTTATGTTCTGCTAAACTGGTATGTCGGAAATGAAATATTTTCCAAAACGATTTTTCACTTCGTCCTCAACGTTCGTTTTTCTTGCTCGCCCCCCAAAAAAAAGTCTGATCTGATTGGCCGAAAGGTAATAAATAAATACATAAATACATAAATACATACATACATAAATACATTTGTAAAAAGTCTGATCTAATCGGTTGGGAGGTAAACAATAAATAAAAATTAAAAAAAAAAATTTAACGTCTGATCTGATTGGTCGGGAGGTAAAAAAATAAAGAAATCATTTTTAAAAAAAAGTCTGATCTGATTGGTCGGGAGGTAAAAAATAAATACATTTTTTAAAAGTCTGAGGTCACCCAGCACTTGAATGATGAATATTTTAACATTTTTTCAACTGTGAAAATTCCACAGTAACAAAAAATTATTAGTATTTAAAAAAAAAAAAAAAAAAAAAAAGAAGTTTTTTTAAAAAGGTTTATACACGGAAATGGATTCGAAATCAGGTGGGAACGTGCCGATAAACTTTACAGACGTGAAAGTTATAAATAACGTGTCGAGAACATACCGAAATAAAAAGCGGACACCGAAACAAACAAACAAACAAACAAACAAACAAACAAACAAACAAACAGTCAGGCATTCGATCGGAAGCGAGATCCCAGAAACACCCGAGTACATCAGTGATGTTTAAAATAATAATAATAATAATAATAATAATAATAATAATAATACGTTACACGAGCTGCCATTTTGTATACAAAATATTTATTTGGAAATCTGGAGTGTAGATTGAAGGAAAAAAGATGTTTTATTATCATTAAAATTTTAATAAAAGTGAAATAATTTAATTGTTTCTTGAACAAGTTTGCTTTAGTGGAAAAAAAAAAGCAGGATGTGAATGTAAATCATCATCACAGGCAAGTTAGTTGGTTACTAGCTCGGACTAGCCAGGTGGGAGCGTTGTCATGGTTACAGTGTAGAAATCACATGAGAATTTTATTTGAATGTAATTCGCAAAAAACAAAACAGCGGTCCAGAAGCAGCTGGTGTGAAAGCAGTCGGAAATACATAAGCAGTGAAACTGTGTGTGTGTGTGTGTGTTGTCTTCCGGAGGTGCAGTGGTAGGAAACACTACATCGTTCCTGCTTCTGGTGGTCACATGATCCAGCAAAGACCTTGTGGAGCATCTGAGCCGAACGGAGAACCTCCAGAAGCGATCCCGATGTGAGGAATATCGCTCGGAGATAATCCCGCTCCTTCGCACCGACCATCTGGAAAACGGACCTTCACGAACACGGCGGGAATCTCTCCGCGCGCCGTTCTTATAATGATGTTAAACATGTTTACAGTAAACGCCGCTGAATAAATTAATGACCATCGAAGTCCCGTAATCCCCCCAGAACCCCCGTTCCCTTTCTACATTTATTACGTGTGAACTCTCTCAAAAAGAAAAACAAACAAAAAGCATGGACAGACCTTCTCTCTTACATTTACCCACACACAGGGAGAGAGAGAGAGAGAGAGAGAGAGAGAGAGAGAGGAGAGAGACAGAGAAAAGAGAGAGGCGGAGAGAGAACGGAGAGAGAAGAAGAAGAAAAAAAAAAAAAGAGAGAAGACAAAAAGAAAGAGAGAGAAGAGGGAGAGAGAGAGAGAGAGAGAGAGAGACAGGAGGGAGAGAGAGAGAGAGAGAGAGAGAGAGACAGGGAGAGAGAGAGAGAGAGAGAGAGAGCGAGAGAGAGCGAGGAGAGAGAGAGAGAGCAGAGAGACAGGGAGAGAGAGAGAGAGAGAGCGCGAGAGAGCGAGAGAGAGAGAACAGTCACACTATGGGGTACAGCGCTGATCATTTGTGCAAGAACAAGTCGATCCTTTCCCTCTTCTCTGTGCGTCCCGTTTGTTCGTCCTCTCGGCGCTCGGCTCGGCTCCTACACGTCCTTCATGCGGCACGCCACGGCTGTAATCAGAGCGGCGCCCTTCCCGCTGCCGTCCTCCGATTGGACGAGAGTGACCTCGCACTGGGGCGCCAGATCTCGCAGAGTGTCGGTCAGGATGCAGGAGAAGCTGGAGAAAAACGTTGGAATGTTGAATGAGAAGGCACGTAATTCGGTTCTCCTAACGGGTTCTCCTAACCTGTTCCAACGGGTTCTCCTAACGGGTCCTACAGGATTATCCTACCGGGTCCTCCCATATCACAATATCTTAGACTTTCACGCTCGAATGCGTTATTTAATTAACTTCGACTTATGATGCACAGAACTGTTCGATTCTGGCTCCCGATTGGTCAGAAGGTGGGCGTCAATTCATTTTCTATAACAGCGGCTGTGAAGTTCATATTAACGCGCTCGTTCCGATACTTTTTCGTTTCTATAGCAACGGCTCGTTCGCCAGTTTTCTGCAAGGAGATTATTATTATTTTTTTTTAACACGTAATGAAGGAGTCTCCAATGTCAGCGCTTTTTAACAATCAGAGTTCAAGCTGGAACGGAGTTTCTCGACGTCTTCAGGACAGAAGGCGTTTGCACTATTCGTGATGCACTTCACGCACCCCTGGACTTTTCGTCTGAACTCCGCCCAGGCAGGAGGAGTCGGATCAGGTCGGACTCCACCCCCCCGACGGAGTACGTACTACGGACTTCACTTACTGTGGGTGGAGCTTGTACAGGGTCCCGTCCACTCCGACGGTGACGCTGAGCGAGTTGAGGTTGCGGTTCTGCCGGATCTTGTCGACCACGGCGGCGAGCGCGGCGCCGCACAGCTGGGCCGCTCGCTGAGACACCACGCTGCACACCTCCTTCACCAGGATGCTGTCGTCACACGTGCTGCTGGTGAGACCCAGGTGCTGCAGGATGGAGCGGACCTGACGCAGAGCCAGACGGTCACTGACGGAGACGGAGACAGAGAAACCCAATAAAGATATCCGAATAAAGACTTTCCGACACCGAAAAACAATATTAAATATATAATTCTTCATCCGTTTCTTTTTAAATCCAATTATCCAAATAATGGAACGTTAACTATTAGGATATGCAAAACAGCGGCCAGGTAATGAGCTTCGCAGCACTAGGCTAGCGTCTCACAAACCCAGACGGTTTAAATACGCTACACGACTGCGTTAATGAAAACGAGCGGCGGCACACGGGGCGGCCGAGGGCGTCCATGTTGTTGTTTTGCTGTGTTACTCTGCATATTGATCGGGACGCGGTGTTTTCCGGTGGTGAATCAGACCCGTCGTGGACAAGCGCTTGTAACGTCTGAGGAACAAAACGCCGCAGGCGGTAAACGTGACGTCCTCATCAGGAACTCTGGACTATTTCCGACCCGCCGAGGATCGGACTTCGCCGGGGAGCGGCCGAAGTCGCGGTGCGTCCCTCTATATTAAACGAAAGCGGAGAGTAAAGAAAGCGTTCTCTGTAAAAGTGTGACGTGAGGTCGTGATTTAATGAAAAGGCAACGACGCGCGACCGTCGAGGAGATCGGCGTTGTTTACCGCGGCTCCGTCTGTTGTGATTCGGGCCCTGATTAACGGAAACACTTCACCGAGCACGCGAGCCGAGGAAAAACACTTCATTCTCCAGCGCTCTCACACACACACACACACACACACACACACACACACACACTCGCACGCCAAAATAAAAAAACACCACTTCTGCTCACAGTCCTTTACAAACTAAAGACTGATTAAACAAAATCAGGACCACAACGTTCATCCATCCATCTATCAATCTGTCTGAAAATTCACCATCAAAGAGTGCTTATCCATCCATCCATCCATCCATCCATCCTCTCGTTTACTTATTCTTTTATTCTTTAATTCTTTAATATCTGGCTTTCATGCTGGAGAAAACCTCTGAAGGAAGCATCTAGTCATCCATCTGAGAAAACATCAGACCTGTGCATCTGTTCTTCCATCCATCCATAACTCTCTATCCACCACTTACTATCACTCTGACAAAATATCAGAAAATCCATCACTTTTACATCGATCCGTCCATCCAATACTCGCCATCTGTCCATCCATCCATCCATCCATCCATCATCATTAATCTTAGAAGATAGCAGTTATCCATCCATCCAATACTCTCTGAAAATACGATACTCTCCATTCATCCAATCCATCTAATACCCTCATCCATCCATCTCTCTCTATCCATCCATCATCTACAGAATACTCTCCATCCATCCATCCATCCAACTCACCACCCTTCCATCACCATTCATCCTTGTGATAAAAACTCAGAAGAGAGTGTCTATGATTACATCCAATAGTCTCTGTACTCTCCATCCATCCAATTCTCTCCATCCATCCATCCATCCATCCATGTGTTGATCACTTTTATATCGATGCATCCATCCAATATTCTCCATCTGTCCCCATTAGTCCTTGTAACAAAAACTTGGAACAAAGTGTCCATCCATCCATCCATCCAATACTGTCTGACCATACAAAACTCTCCATCCATCCATCCATCCATCCATCCATCCATCTTCATACTTAATAAAAAATAAAAAAAAAATTTAAAAAATTATAATAATAAATAAAAAAAAAAAAAAAATTATTAGAATACAAGTGCAAATCCATTTTTTCCATCTCTCTCTCTATCCATCAGTCGGTCTGTCTCTCAAGTTCATCTCCGGTGCTTCAAATCAGAAAAGTTTCCTGCAGCTTTTACTTTTGCGAAACCCGAAAAGAGGTATATAGGTCAACATCAACATTCCGACTGTGCAGCGTGTCTGTCTGTCCGTCCATCATTTATTTATAACCATCATCTAGTCTATCTCCACTTCTCTCGATTCATCTGTAATCCATTATATTCTTCAGCAGTTTCCATTCATCTCTGTGGTCTTCTCATCATCCATCCATCCATCGCTCACTATCCATCCATCCATCCATCCATCCATCCATCCATCCATCCATCCACGCAATACTGCTAAGTCTCCGTTTCATCCATATCCACCTATATCTGTATTTATACATCCATCAAGGCCTAGTGCACGCTACATTATCCAGTCCTTCACTCGTTTTCGTGCTCATTGACTACACCTGCAGCTCGGCGACGACCAGCTGTGCGTTGCCGTGCCGACCGGTCGTTTAACGTGCCCTGTGCGGCGATTTTCTCGGTCTGGGAGCGATCGTTCAGCCTCCGATAATCTGCCAGCACGTCCGAGTTTCTCCGGCGACGCCACGCAGCGGCATGACGCGCGAGAGCGCGCGGACAAAACGCCAGCACAGCGACACCGCGTTCATAAGCAAACACAAACAGATTCCCGTCGACGCGCGGCATAAAAACAGCTCCTCGCTTTATTTGTAATAAACACATGAAAGCTTGGGAACTTTTTAAACGGTGTGACGTGATGCACGAAAGGAAAACGCACACACACACACACACACACACACACACACACACCTACCTCTCGATCTGGGAAAGGAACTTGGTCTCAAAGATGCCGCGGGTCTTGAGTCTCTCCGAGAGTTTTCCACGGAACAGCAGACCTTTAGCGGTGAAATCCAGCAGGACGTTCCTGACGATCTCCCCGAGATACATCCCGCTGATCATCTTCTCAAACCTGTCCCACACACACACACACACACACACACACACACACACACACACACACACACACACTATTATTGAAGCTATACTAAATATATCTCTCGAGTCTGGTTTTGCCCGAACGCTAAAACAGCCAACCGAAGGGTGAGGGGTTAGGGGGCGTCGGTGACACGCGTGACGTCATGTGACCTTCACCTCTGTTTGCCGGGATTGGTGGAGTTTTCGTCCACGGCGCGGTCGAACTCGGTGCAGATGTCGTCGAGCTCGCCACCGTCTCCGAACGCTCCCCACTCCATGTTCACGCACATGCGGCCCTCGTCTCCCTCCACCAGCTCCACGTTCCTCATCTCCTCCATGTAGCACGCGTTCGTACCCGTACCTACACACACACGCGTGTAGAAAAACACACATCGGCGCATCCTGAACTGTTCGAATCCTCTTACACCCACACGCGTTTACCGGCGATTCCTATTCGTCTACTCGTTAAACACAGACAACTCGCGCCGTTTATCCATTTACGCTTTACACCGAAGCTCTGACGTCGGGCGTCGCACTCACCTACAATGAGCCCCACTTCACACTGAGGGTTCTCGTAGCCGCACGACATCATCGTCCCCACCGTGTCGTTCACCACGGCAACCACGTCCAGATCGAACTCCTAGAGAAGAGGACGTGAAAAGAAGTACGATCAGAGACAGCGGAGGAAACCGAGCTCACGTCTGCCTGCGTCTCGACCGAAAGTGGCGGACGGCGTCCGTGTCGATACTTTCGCGTGGCGAGCGCCGCGTCGGGAGATCAGACGTGCGGATCGTAGACGCTGTCGGTCGGCGGGAGTGGCTGGAGCAAGGAGGAGCAGGTAAGTGAAGATAGGACTGAGGAGCAGAGACGTCAGAAACCGGTGAAGGATGAAGCGTGGGCACGGGAAGAAGACCGGAGTAGGAAAAATGTCGGGAACGACGCTGGGAAAACTAACAGGAACCGTGTGAAGAGAGCGATGCGACTGCGGATGTGCTCCGGATTGAAGGCGAGGAAGACGTGGAACGTGTTCGCTCCATCCTCGGCAAAAAACGAAGGATTTTCCATTGCTTTTTAGAACGTGTACGTCTGAAAAGGTTTCATCAGCGTATTCTAGCGCATCTTTTTTTTTTTTTTTTTTTTTTGGTATTTGTTGTGAAAGTTCCACGGTTTGGTTCGTGCTCCAGGTTAAAAGGTCAGCTCAAAGTAGTGAAGGGCTTTAAAGGCAGAGAACTTGGCGAGAAAAGGTCGAGTTCCGATTGATTCGAAGTTTTAGAAGTTGATCCGTGATTCTGGACGTTTTTCCCAGTGGGGTGTACGGAGCTTCGTGGCCGGATGGGAATCGTCGTTGTGCCCGTGTATCGAAAATAATCGAGCAGAGGCACGTTGCAGGGGAAAACACAAAGCACGGGGAGACGTGGGTTTCATTTCAAATCTATAGTGTGAAGAGGAGTTTATGATTTAATAAAAACTCAAAAATCTCTCTACTCACTCTCTCCCTCACTCTCTCCCTCACTCTCCCCTCTCTCTCTCCCACTCTCTCACTCTCCCACCTCTCTCTCCCTCTCACGCCTCTCTCTCCCACCTCTCTCTCTCCTCCCCTCTCCCACTCTCTCTCTCCCACTCTCTCTCCCACTCTCTCTCTCTCCCACTCTCTCTCTCCCCTCCTACCTCTCTCTCTCTCCCACTCCTCTCTCTCTCCCCTCTCACTCACTCTCCCCCTTCTTCTCTCTCCTCTCCCCTTTCTCTCTCTCTCCTTCTCTCTCTCTCCCACTCTCTCTCTCTCTCTCCCACTCTCTCTCTCTCTCCCACTCTCTCTCTCTCCCACTCTCTCTCTCTCTCCCCTCTCTCACCACTCTCCCCTTTCTCTCTCTCCCTCTCCCCCACTCTCTCTCTCTCCCCCTCTCTCTCCCTCTCCCCACTCTCTCTCCCCCTCTCTCTCTCTCTCTCCCACTCTCTCTCTCTCCCTCTCCCCTTTCTCTCTCTCTCTCCCACTCTCTCACTCTCTCCCACGCTCCTCTCTCCCTCTCCCACGCTCTCTCTCCCTCTCTCTCTCCCTCCCCCACTCTCTCTCTCCCTCTCCCCTTCTCTCTCTCTCCCACTCCTCCACTGCTCTCTCTCCCTCTCCCACGCTCTCCACTCTCTCTCTCTCCCTCTCCCCTTTCTCTCTCTCTCTCCCACTCCTCTCTCTCTCTCTCCCACTCTCTCTCTCTCTCCCACTCTTCTCTCTCTCCCACTCTCTCTCTCCCACTCTCTCTCTCTCCCCTCTCATCCACTCTCCCCCTTTTCTCTCTCCCTCTCCCCACTCTCTCTCTCTCCCTCTCTCTCTCTCTCTCTCTCCCACGCCTCTCTCTCCACCTCTCTCTCCCTTTCTCTCTCCCCCTCCTCTCTCTCCCTCTCTCTCTCTCCCCCCTTTCACCCACTCTCTCCCCCTTCTCTCTCTCCCTCTCTCTCTCTCTCTCCCTCCCACCTCTCTCTCTCTCCCTCTCCCCTCTCTCCCTCTCTCACTCACTCTCTCTCTCTCTCTCCCTCTCTCTCCCTCCCTCTCTCTCACTCACTCTCTCTCTCCCTCTCTCACTCACTCTCTCCTCCTCTCACCCCTCTCACTCACTCCCCTCTCTCTTCCCCTTTCTCTCTCTCCCCTCTCCCCCTCCCACTCCTCTCTCTCCCTCTCTCTCTCTCTCTCCCTCTCTCCCTCTCTCTCCCCTTTCTCTCTCTCCTCCCCCTCTCCCACTCCTCTCTCTCTCCCCCTCTCTCTTCACTCTCTTCCCCTCTCTCACTCCCCTCTCTCCTCTCTCTTCCCTCTCTCCTCTTCCCTCTCTCTCCCTCTCTCTCCCTCACTCTCCTCTCTCTCTCTCTCTCCCCTCTCTCCCTCTCTCACTCACTCTCTTCTCTCTCTCCTCTCTCTTCCCCTCCCACTCTCTCTCTCTCCCCCTCTCTCCTTCTCTCTCTCCCTCTCCCCCTCTCCCACTCTCTCTCTCTCTTTCTCTCCCTCTCCTCTCTCCTTTCTCCTCTCCCCTCTCCCACTCTCTCTCTCTCCCCCTCTCTCTCACTCTCTTCCCTCTCTACTCCACTCTTCTTCTCTCTTCCCCTCTCTCTTCCTCTCTCTCCCCTCTCTCTCCCTCACTCTCTCCCTCACTCTCTCTCCCTCTCTCTCCCTCTCTCCTCTCTCACTCACTCTTCCTCTCTCTCTCCCTCTCTCTCCCCCTCTCCCACTCTCTCTCTCTCTCCCCTCTCACCTTTCACTCTCTCCCCCTCTCTCTCTCCCCCTCACTCTCACTCCTCTCCCTCTTTCTCTCCCTCCCTCACTTCTCTTTTCTCTCTCCCCCCTCTCACTCACTCTCTCCCTCTCTCCCCCCTCTCTCTCACTTCTTCCTTCTCTCTCACTCACTCTCTCTCTCTCTCTTCCCCTCTCTCTCCCCTCTCTCTTCCCTCTCTCTCCCTCCACTTCTCCTCTCTCTCCTCTCTCACTCACCTCTTCCTCTCTCTCTCTCCTCTTCCCTCTCTCTCCCTCACCTCACTCACTCTCTTCTCCCTCTCTCTCTCCCCTCTCTCTCCCCCTCTCTCTCTCCCCTCTCTCTCTCTCCTCTTCCCTCTCTCACTCTACTCTCTCTCCCTCTCTCTCTTCCCCCTCTTCTCTCTCCCTCTCTCTTCCCTCTCTCTCCCTCACCCTCTCCCTCTCTCTCCTCCCCCACTCTCTCTCTCTCCCTCTCCTCACTCACCTCTTCCTCTCTCTCTCCCTCTCTCTTCCCCTCTCTCTCCTTCCTCACTCACTCACTCTCTCCCTCTCTCTCCCTCTCTCTCCCCCTCTCACTCACTCTCTCTCCCTCTCTCACTCACTCTCTCCCTCTCTCACTTCACTCTCTTCCTCTCTCTCTCTCCTCTTCCCTCCTCTCTCCTTCTCACTCTCACTCACTCCCTCTCTCTCTCTCCCTTTCTCTCCCCTCTCACTCTACTCTCTTCTCTCTCTCCCCTCTCTCACTCACTCTCTCCCTCTCTCTCCCTCCTCTCCCTCACTCTCTCCCTCTCTCTTCCCCCCTCTCTCTCTCCCTCCCTCTCTCTCCCCCACTCTCTCTCTCTCCCTCTCACTCACCTCTTCCTCTCTCTTCCCCTCCCACTCTCTCTCTCCCTCTCTCACCTCTCACTCTCCCCACTCTCTCTCTCCTCTCTCTCACTCACTCTCTTCCTCTCTCTCTCCCTCTCTCTCTCCCCCCTCACTCACTCACTCTCTCCCTCCTCTCTCTCCCCCACTCTCTCTCTCTCCCTCACTCACTCACTCCTCTCTCACTCTCTCTCTCTCTCTCTCACACACAAAGATGTTCCCTCCTCGCCAGTCTCTAATAACATCCAGTAAGTTCAGATCGGATTTATTTATTGATTTATTTAGTTTAAACACAGGGCTAGCTTTGCTGGTTTTAATTTAAAATGAAAATGATTTTCATGCTTCAAGTCAGAGGTGTCCCGAGTCCAGTCAAAGCCCAGATGAACGGATTAAACAGGTGGGATCAGGTGGGGCTCCTGAATGAAAACCCGCACGCACACCGGCCCTTTCCGGATAAGATTGGACACCCTTGCTTCAGAAGGTCAACACAGCGGTGTAATTTCTTAGATTTCTAGTAATTAGATGGACAGACCGTGGATTTGGAAACGGGAATTATTTTTTTAAAAGAATAATTCTGTTCCGCTTGGTTCCGCGTGCGCCGCTGCGTTCATTCGGTTTTTTTTTCCGTCGTAATATTGAAAATCCCATTTTCGCTCAGAAATGCAAAAAAACTTTTCGAACCCTGCCTCGTTGATATTTTCCTTCCCGGTCTTATTGTTCGTTTGTTTTTGAACGACTTCGTGTCGTGGCACGCTCGCGTAACCCGAGTGCAATTTAATTAGCTGAGAAAGAAGCGGAATCCTGCGCAGGGTTCGTCAGACGTGTCGCTTCACCTCGGAGGAGACCATTACGCGCTGGACGAGGACAGCCCATGATGTTTAAAGGACTAGATTCTTTAGATACTTGCGCGTATTTAGATACCCCCCCCCCCCAAATCATTTCCGCCCCTTCTGAGGCGAGAAGAAACCCTGTGCTTTACTGCACTGTTAAGAGTTCCTCATGATCAGTACGCTGAGAGGAGCACAGACCTCCAGGCGGTGGATGGCGTCTTTGAGCAGCGCCGCCACGTCTTCGCCTTCGCAGCCGCTAGCCTTGAAGCCCTTCGTCCACTTCAGCAGAATGCCCTAGAGGAGACGGAGAGAGAAAGAGGGAGTGAGGACATGTGATAAAGGCTCACGTTCAGAGCGCTCTTGTGGAAGGACGACGTGGTGCGGGACGTACGGCTGAAATCAGACGTGTTTGACAGTCCGTTAGCGCGGACTCTCCAAAGTTCTCCAAAGAACCTCTTACACTCGATTTCTATTAGAGAACCGTCTTTTCATTGGTGCTTTAAAGAACCCGGAAATGGTTCTTCACAGCAGTACCACAAGAACCCATGTTATCGTAAGTTCTCTTAAAATTATTATTCTTTTTTTTTAAAAACACCTTAGTTAGTGCTTTAAGGAACCAAAGTACGGTTCTTAAGCATGATGCCTGCCAAGAGAACCTTTTCCAGTCCCACAAAGAGCCTTATACAGTCGGGTTCACGTTAACCTGTTAAGGGACGGTACCTTAAAAGAACCGATCCACTGCTCTGAAGGACCTATAATGAACCATAAAGAACTTCTTTAACCTCCGAAGAGCCGTACAGCTCAACTTCACAGAACCCTGTACAGTGGAAAACTGTTGTTGACGAGAAGAAAGTTCTTTGCAGAAGCGATGGCGCGGTCGAGAACCACTGGAAAACCACTGGAAAACTTATTCTGCGAGACTGCGCCGAGTATTATCATCACATTATGCAAACGAATTCGAACCTACGAGGAGTTCTATTCTAGGGCTTTAAAGGTCACTGGCTGCTCGGTGAGACGCTCCTGTCCTTCTGGAGAGACAAGGCAGCGCTATCGGAGCAGAACGAGTGTGCGGTACCTTTTGTAAAAAAAGTTGTTCCTCAAAAATGTTATTTTTTAAAATGAAATATTAAAAGATTCCAGCCAATTGTTTATTAAAAAGATATAAACAAATTTACAGGACGCGTTGCAATCCCATAATTTTGTCCAGCAGACCAGACGTCCATGAAACTCTTGGCGAAACGCGTCGGCTCAATCCATCACTCCAGTCGAGGAGTCGTTTGAGAGCAAGGAGGGAATCGGCTGAATCGCAATTACAGTCTGTGGTTGAAATCTTTGCTCCGACAATCAATCAAGGAGTCGTTCGAGAGATTCAAGGAGTCAAGGAGAGAATCGCTTGAACCGTAGCTATAGTCTGTGGTCAAAATGGTTGCTTCAATGAAGGAGTCATTTGACAAACGAAGCAGTCAAGCTGAGAAATCACTTGAATCGTAGATACGGTCTGTGGTTGGAATGACAATCTTAACCATCAAGGAGTCATTCGAGAGATTCAAAGAGTCAAGTTGAGAATTACTTCTGGTTAAAACAGTTTCTCCAAACAAGGAGTCGTTGAAAAGATTCAAGGAGTCAATCACCTGAATCATAGCTACAGTCTATAGTATAAATGGTCATTCCAATCAATCACAGACAAGGAACTGGTTATAAAAACGTAAAGAGCGAACACACATCATTGTGTCCTTTATGATTCGGTCTCATGGACTTCGTTTAGTTTAAGGAAACAGCAACGTTGGTGTATATATTTATTTACAAAGCCATACAGGGAAGCCGTCCTTCTTATTTGTGTAGTCTTCTATTAACTATGAGCAGCAGTTCTGATTTCATCTCAAGGAGTCGTTTTAGAGAGTCAAGGAGTCAAGCAGGGAATCACTTGAAACGTAGTTACAGTGCGTGGTTAACAAGCTCACTTCAACCAAGGACTCGAGTGAAAAAGTCTACTCGCGTGCGTACGTGTGTGTGTGAGTTTACTGTATGTGTGTGTGTGTGTGTGTGTGTGTGTGTGCTCACCTTGTTCAATCCAGCTTGATGGCAGGGGAAAGAGAAGGTGAAACCCAGAGGTAACGACGCTCCCTTCATTCCCATGTACTCCAGGAAGTCAGCGATGCAGTGGACGATGTGATCAAACAGCTGCGGAAACACGCGGTCATTACATCATCGCTCAGCTTTCGCGTCGTCGTCGGACCACGGTAACGCGCACTCCGTTACTTTAATTAAACCCTGCGCTGTACGGCGAGCCGGTTTGAGACCCGACCCACAGAGGCTCGATAAACGCGGACGAGGAGCCGAGCGCTCTCACGCAGCACGCCTCCGGTCTCGGCTACAGGTGTCATTTCAGCGTAAGGGCTCTCGTCTGAGCCGCAGCGAGCGTTCAAGTCGGTCCCCCGGTGCGTTCCAATCCCAGGGATTGTTCAGAACTTCATGCAAGTGCAAATTAATGATGATGATTAAGAGGCAGGCGTTCAAGAGATAATTAAGCGCAGGTTGTAGGCGGTGGAGGAATCTGACCTTTAACGAGTACACGCAGAACGCGCTAAATACATTTTTCAAAATGTTAATAAGTATAAGTCTGACTGTACTTTGTTTTTGTTTTTTTCTGGCGATGCGTATCGCAAATCGTAACAAACGATGTCACTGTTTTAAGAGCTTCCTGCCTCCGAAAGGATATGAAATGGATGTCCACGGTTGAGGAAGTGTCTTTAGGGGGCGTGAAACGTTTCTTTTTAAAGACCAGTTACCTGAGAGACGATACCTACGAGAAAAATAACCCACGTCGATGTCCTCGAGTGTCACGTAAGGACATTATTATAAGATCTGGATATGCTGTACGGCGTAGAAACGTTTTCCAATCTAAATGGTAAATGGTCTGCACTTCTATAGCGCTTTTATCCAGAGCGCTTTACACCGTGTCTCTCTCACACACACACACACACACACAACGGTAGCAGAGACGCAAGGCGCTAACTTGCCATCGGGAGCAACGTGGGGTTCGGTGTCTCGCCCAAGGACGCTTCGGTATGTGGAGTCACGTGGAGTCACGTGGGCCGGGAATCGAACCGCCGAGCCTACGATTCGTGGACGACCCGCTCTACCACCTGATCCCCAGCCGCCCACTCTATTTACGTCGTGTAATTCGTTTTTGTTTTTTTTTTTTTAAACAAGGGGGCGGAGCTTTTTCAGTCTCCGCCTCTCGTTTACGGATTTCGAACGCCGCTGGACATCCGCCTTTGCGGCTTCTGAGATCATTTTTGTGTTAGGAGGAAGGAAGCGGCGAGCAGTACCTCTTCCCCCGTGCCCTGCATGACGTCCTGTGAAATGGTGTAGATCTTGTTGTGCATCTCCACGCTGCGCCGCTTCCCGCTGCGCACTCGGACCAGCAGCACTCGGAAGTTGGTCCCGCCCAGATCCAGCGCCACGAAGTCTCCGTGCTCTGAGGGAATACGGAGAACGTGGATCGGATTTAAACACGCGCACACGAATTAATTCACCGCACTCGATATTTACAACTCTGTTTCTGTGAGGAAGGTGGGCGTGGCCTCAGTGTCCGTCGATCATTATCACGGAGGAGGAGGACATTAAATCCTGTACCCAGAATAACGCCGCATTAATTTAAAAATCCCATGAGGGCTAATGTGTGGTCAATTTGAATATCAATCAAGTATGCTCATTAGAATATTAGGCCACACCCATTAGCAGAGTGAATAATGCACTGTATGCAGTACACCCATCCATCGTTCTTCCTCCCTTTCTTTAGAAAGCCCTACTGTCTTTTCTTTCCTTTTTTCCACCCTACTGTCTCTTTCCTTTATTTCTTGCTTTCTTTTACCAAGTCTTGTTTCTTTCTTTTCTTCTTCTCCTTCTCTTTTACCCTGTCTCTTTTCTTTCTTCCTCGCTTTTCCTTCATTTCTTTCTTTCTCTTTTTTTCCCCTGAGCTTCTTTCTTTCACCCTCCACTTATGTCCCCTAATCGGACGGATTACAGGGACACCACTGTGGAGCGCGACCTCTCTGCTGTTTCTTCGTCAGCGGTTCTCTGTTCCTGACTTGGAGATGTGAAGAGCTTTATTTCAGAACATTTGCTCGAGTCAGCAGCTCTGCAGAACCCTTCTTTCTTTCTTTCTTTCTTTCTGTCTTTCTTTCTTTCTTTCCATTGTTAAAGTTTGACATTTGCTCCTGTGTTTGCTCTCGCTCTCCCCATCCCCTCTCCCCATCCCCTCTCGCTCTCCCATGTCTTTGAGCTTTTGAAAGCTCTCTCTACTCTCTCTCTCTCTCTCCACCTCCATCACACTCTGATGCACTCGTCTTCTTCCTCCCTTCGTTCTTACACTCACACTTTTCTTTCATCTGTGCAACTTCTTTCCATGCTCAGAGTTGCAGGTGTACTGCAGGAGATGAAGCCACTATTAAAGTCGACCTCGGCTCTGCGTGCACCTGACCCTTCCCGAGCTCGCTCCGACTCCTACGCCTGGGTCCATCTGTCTCTCTCTCTCTCTCTCCATCTGTCGCTCTCGCTCCCTCTCTTTCTCCATCTGTCTCTTTCTCTCCCTACCTCTCTCCTTCCATCTGTCTCTTTCTCTCCATCTGTCGCTCTCACTCCCTCTCTTCCTCTATCTGTCTCTTTCTCTCCCTACCTCTCTCCTTCCATCTGTCTCTCTCTCTCCATCTGTCGCTCTCACTCCCTCTCTTCCTCTATCTGTCTCTTTCTCTCCCTACCTCTCTCCCTCCACCTCTCTCTTCTTGTCTCTCTCCCTCCATCTGTCTCTCTCTTTCCCCATCTCTCCCTCCGCTCCCCCTCTATTTGTCTCTTTTTCACTCTCCCTCTCTCTACCGCTTCCTGTCTCTCTCCCGCTATCCATCTCTCTTCTTGTCTCTCTCCCTCTATCTGTCTCTCTCCTTGTCTCTCCCTCTCTTCCTGTCTCTCCCTCCCTCCTCTCCCCCATTATCTGTCTCTTTCTCTCTCTCCCTCTATCGGTCACGTTCTCTCTCTCCCTCTCTGTACCTCTCCCTGTCACTCTACCTCTCCATCTGTCTCCCTCTATCCATCTCTCCTCTGGTCTCTCTCCCTGTACATCTCTCCTTGGCCCCAGCCCCCGCCCCCTCACCTGTGCCGTCGGGCGTGGCTCTGACGTAGGTGGGCAGCATTTTGACGGTGGCCGCGTTGTGGGTGTCCTGGGCGAGTCCCCTCTTCATCTGCACCTCCATCCTCCTCTTCACCTCCATCAGCTGTTCCCGGCTGAGCCGCAGCCTGTCCAGGACCTGCTGGCGCTCGGCGTGCTGCTTCGCCAACCTGTAGGCCACCGCCGTTACCATGGCCGCGCCCTTCCCGCTGCCGTCCTCCGAGCGCAGGAAACGCACGTCGCAGTCAGGCACCAACAAGCGCACCATCTTGTGTAACCGCCGTGCAAACCTGGGCCACACACAAACACACGAGAGAGAGAGAGAGAGAGAGAGAGAGAGAGAGAGAGAAATGATGAAACCATGACAGGAAGTAAAGAAGGAAGAGGAATAACCGTTACCTTATATCTTACAGAAGTCTAGAATCTAAAACCTTACTTTATCGTATATTACTAAAATACACCTCGCTCCAATTCTTCCTTTTTCATCCTCGTCACGCACGCACACGCACGCACACGCACGCACACACACGCACACACACGCACGCACACACACGCACACACACGCACACACACGCACACACACTCACGCACACACACACACTCACGCACACACACTACTCACTGCGGGTGGTTCTTGTACACGGATCCGTCCACTCCGATCGTGGTGCGCAATCGGTCCACGGCCTTGTTGTCACGGATCTGCCGCAGCACGGCGGCGAGCGTCGCGGCGCACAGGTGAGCCGCTCGCGTCGACACGATGTGACACACGCGCTGCACCGCCACGCAGTCCTCAGGAGATGGATCCAGTCCCAGATCACGCAGAACCTGTTCCACGCACACCAGGCCTTCCTTACTCCTACACACACACACACACACACACACACACACACGATTCAGAAAGGGTTCTGATCCCAGTTCTCCGTTAGAATGAGATCGGACACTGATACAGATATTACAACAGCACGGACGCGTCCCACACGATGAGTAGATCTGACGCGTTAGCGTGCTCCTCCGTGGTGTTCTAAGGGCTTAGGGGTTTTTTTTTCTGGAAGGTGGTTGGAGTTTGAGGGGCTGATGGGAGATGGTATAGAGGTATGGGTTTATCTGTATCTCAAACAGACATGGATGTGGCCAGAAAATCCCAGCAGACAGGAAGTGTGACGCTCTGAACAAATGAGACTGAGGACAATCAGAGGCAACAGGTCAGAAATGCTACGTAAAGGCGACATAAACGCTACGTAAAGGCGACATAAAGGCTACGTAAAGGCGACATAAAGGCTACGTAAAGGCGACATAAAGGCTACGTAAAGGCGACATAAAGGCTACGTAAAGGCGACATAAAGGCTACGTAAAGGCGACGTAAAGGCTACGTAAAGGCGACATAAAGGCTACGTAAAGGCGACATAAAGGCTAACGTGAAAGATCACGTAAAAGCGACATAAAGGCTACGTAGCGACATATAAACGCGATGAAGCGCGACATAAAGGCAACAATGGAAGGCGTATACGAAGGCTTACGTAAAGGCTGCGTAAGCTATAAAAGCCACGTAAAAGACGACATAAAGGCTACGTAAAGGCGACGTAAAGGCTACGTAAAGGCGACATAAAGGCGAAGTAAAGGCTACGTAAAGGCGAAGTAAAGGCTACGTAAAGGCGACATAAAGGTGAAGTAAAGGTGACGTAAAGGCGAAGTAAAGGCGACATAAAGGCGAAGTAAAGATGAAGTAAAAGCGAAGTAAAGGCGACGTAAAGGCGAAGTAAAGGCTACGTAAAGGCTACATAAAGGTGAAGTAAAGGTGACGTAAAGGCGAAGTAAAGGCGACATAAAAGCGAAGTAAAGGCGACGTAAAGGCGAAGTAAAGGCGACGTAGAGGCGACGTAAAGGTGACGTAAAGGTGACGTAAAGGCTGTGGAAAAGCGACGTAAATGCTACGTAAAGACTACGTAAAGACTACGTAAAGGCGGCATAAAGGCGAAGTAAAGGTGACGTAAAGGCGACATAAAGGCGAAGTAAAGGCGACGTAGAGAGGCTAAAGCGTAAAAGCACGACGGCTAAGGCCCCTGCGGAAAGCGACGTAAAGTACGTAAAGACTCGTAAGGATTCACGTAAAGGCGGCATAAAGGCGAAGTAAAGGTGACGTAAAGGCGACATAAAGGCGAAGTAAAGGCGACGTAAAGGCGCGCGCATAAAGGAAGGCGTAAAGCGGGCGTAAGCGAGCGTAGAGGCGGACGCAGCGTAAGTAAAGGTGACGTAAAGGCGACATAAAGGCAACGTAAAGGCGACATAAAGGCGAAGTAAAGGTAACGTAGAGGCGACGTAGAGGCGACGTAAAGGCTATGTAAAGACTACGTAAAGACTACGTAAAGGCGGCATAAAGGCGAAGTAAAGGTGACGTAAAGGCGACATAAAGGCGACATAAAGGCGAAGTAAAGGTGACGTAAAGGCGACATAAAGGCGAAGTAAAGGCGACGTAAAGGCGAAGTAAAGGCGAGAGTACGGTCGTGAAGGCTGTGTAAAGGCGACGTAATGCAACGTAATGCTACGAAGACTACGTAAAGCGCATAAAGGCGGCGATATAAAGGCGAGGTAAAGGTGACGTAAAGGCTGTGGAAAAGCGGCGTAAATGCTAACGTAAAGACTACGAAAGACTACGTAAAGGCTATAAAGGCGAAGTAAAGGTGATGTAAAGGCAAAGTAAAGGCTTTAAATAAAGGTATAAAATAAAGGTTGCTAAAGGGCGTAATAAAGGTAAAGGCGTAAAAAAGGCGACGTAAGGCTGGCAGCCATAAAAACAACAAACATAAAGGCTAAGTGAAGATGACGTAAAAAGCGATATAAAGGCGAAGTAAAGGCGACGTAAAGGCAGACGTAGAGGAAAGGCTGATGTAAAGGCGTAATGCAACGTAAATGCTACGTAAAGACTACTGTAAGGCGGCGACGAAATGCTACGTAAAGGTGACGTAAAGGCTACGTAAACGCAACGCACGAAACGCTACGTAAAGACTACGTAAAGGCGGCATAAAGGCGACATAAAGGCGAAGTAAAGGTGACGTAAAGGCTGAGGAAAAGCGACGTAAATGCTACGTAAAGACTACGTAAAGACTACGTAAAGGCGGCATAAAGGCGAAGTAAAGGTGACGTAAAGGCGACATAAAGGCGACATAAAGGCGAAGTAAAGGTGACGTAAAGGCGACATAAAGGCGAAGTAAAGGCGACGTAAAGGCGAAGTAAAGGCGACGTAGAGGCGACGTAAAGGCTGTGTAAAGGCGACGTAAATGCAACGTAAATGCTACGTAAAGACTACGTAAAGGCGGCATAAAGGCGACATAAAGGCGAAGTAAAGGTGACGTAAAGGCTGTGGAAAAGCGACGTAAATGCTACGTAAAGACTACGTAAAGACTACGTAAAGACTACGTAAAGGCGGCATAAAGGCGAAGTAAAGGTGATGTAAAGGCGACATAAAGGCGAAGTAAAGGCAACGTAGAGGCGACGTAGAGGCGACATAAAGGCTGTGTAAAGGCGAAGTAAAGGTGACGTAAAAGGCTTACATAAAGGTACGAAGGGCGACAGCGGCCAAAGGCGACGTAAGGTAACGGAGGCGGAGAGGCGTAATGAAAGACATACGTAAAGACTACATAAAGGCGTGTATAAAGGCTAAAGGTGACGAAAATACAACAAGTAAAGGCGACGTAAAGGCGAAGTAAAGGCGACGTAGAGGCGACGTAAAGGCTGTGTAAAGGCGACGTAAATGCAACGTAAATGCTACGTAAAGACTACGTAAAGGCGGCATAAAGGCGACATAAAGGCGAAGTAAAGGTGACGTAAAGGCGACGTAAATGCTACGTAAAGGTGACGTAAAGGCTACGTAAACGCAACGCAAACGCTACGTAAAGACTACGTAAAGGCGGCATAAAGGCGACATAAAGGCGACGTAAATGCTACGTAAAGGTGACGTAAAGGCTACGTAAACGCAACGCAAACGCTACGTAAAGACTACGTAAAGGCGGCATAAAGGCGACATAAAGGCGACGTAAATGCTACGTAAAGGTGACGTAAAGGCTACGTAAACGCAACGCAAACGCTACGTAAAGACTACGTAAAGGCGGCATAAAGGCGACATAAAGGCGACGTAAATGCTACGTAAAGGTGACGTAAAGGCTACGTAAACGCAACGCAAACGCTACGTAAAGACTACGTAAAGGCGGCATAAAGGCGACATAAAGGCGAAGTAAAGGTGACGTAAAGGCGACGTAAATGCTACGTAAAGGCGACGTAAAGGCGACGTAAAGGCTACGTAAACGCAACGCAAACGCTACGTAAATGCTAGGTAATTGCTACGGCTGAACAGTGGACGTTAGCACCTCGGTAACGTCTCAAATGAAAATAACAAGTACGAAAACAAGGTTCTCGGAGAAGCGTTTTGACCCGGAGGTTTAAGATCGTGGAAAGAGCGGAGGTCAGTTACTGAAGAACACAGACACAGTTTCCCGTTCACACGTCAGACCCAGTCGCATTCCATTCAGCGGTTCTCTCTCTTCTCTCTCTCTCTCAGAACCTCAGAGTGTGTGTGAATGAGTGTGAGTCATGAGTGACGCTCGTGATGTCGTCGCGCCTCAGAACGACGGCGGGGTTTTTATTTATTGATATTTTTAAACAGAGAACTGAACGCTCATTCAGAGAGAGAGGGACGCGTGGAGGAGAACGGGAGCTGAAGGAGGTCCGTCACCGGCAGAGGAAGGAAAGAAAATCACTCCGACTGTGTTTCAGAAAAACACAAACCCCTCAGAGCCGTCACGAACACACGCACACGCTACACACACACACTTCACATGGACACGTGCTCCTTCACACACACACACACACACTCACTCACACACACACACACACACACTCACATGGACACGTGTCCTACACACACACACACACACTCACTCACACACACGCTACACACACACACACTTCACATGGACACGTGCCTCACACACACACACACACACACACTCACACACACACACACACACACACACTTCACATG
>CM022773.1:1986643-2016643 GCA_012411365.1 Ameiurus melas | reverse complement strand
GGGACTTCCGAGTACAGTTAAAAGGGCTCGTTTACGAACAAACATCACGGCGAAAGAGCTTTTTCTGGCTACACGTAATCCCGTCCGGACCGACTTCACTACTCTGAGCGAGTTTATTATTAATAGCGATTACTTCACATACATCACCGTAGACGTGTTCGTTGGTTAAAGCTACAAAACACGCGCTGCGTTTGAGGCGTCCGATTCCCCCACTTAGTAGCTTGAAAAATGACGGGATTCCGGTATAGACTCCAGACTTCCGAGTCCAGACGAACGCAGCGTCAAACCCAGACCTATTATATTTAACTGAATAACTGCTGTGGTGGTGTTTTTTATTTATTTATTTATTTATTTATTTATTTTTTCGAGAGACACCAAAACATCCTTGAGAATGCCGACTTAAAGCCTACACAAAAAGTCACACGGTCCACACCTCGTCAAGCTTGGTCTGCTGGCAGGGGAAGGAGAAGGTGAAGCCCAGCGGCAGCTTCTGCTCCTTTATACCCAGTTTCTCCATGAAGTTAGCCAAACATTCAGCGATGTGGTCAAAGAGCTGGTCAATGAGAAAGAGAGAGAGAGAGGGGGAGAGAGAGAGGGAGACAGGGAGAGAGACAGAGAGAGAGAGAGAGACAGAGAGAGAGAGAGAGAGAGAGAGAAGAGGAGAGAGAGAGAGGGAAAAGAGAGACAGGGGAGAGAGAGAGAGAGACAGGGAGACAGAGGGGGAGAGAGAGAGAGAGGGGGGGGCACAGAGAGAGAGAGAGACAGGGGGAAAAAAAGAGAGAGAGAGAGTAGAGAGAGAGAGACAGGAGAGAGAGAGAGACAGGGAAGAGAGAAGAGAGACAAAAGAGAGAGAGACAGAGAGAAAGAGAGAGAGGGAGAGAGAGAGAGAGAGACAGGGAGAGAGAGAGAGAGAGAGAGAGACAGGGAGAGAGGAGAGAGAGAGAGAGAGAGGGGGGGACAGAGAGAGAGAGAGACAGGGGAGAGAGAGAGAGAGAGAGAGAGAGATAAGAGAGAGAGAGAGACAGGGAGAGAGGGAGAGAGACAGGGAGAGAGGAGAGAGAGAGACAGAGAGAGAAAAAAAGAGGGAGAGAGAGACAGGGAGAGAGGGAGAGAGACAGGGAGAGAGGGAGAGAGACAGGAGAGAGAGGGAGAGAGAGAGAGAGAAACCTTGAACACACCATCATCAACAGTTTCAGATAGACATTATACCACAGGGCTGAACATTAAGGTGCTCCTTCTAACACGTGATCGTTTACGCTCCACATAAACACAGATGTTTGACACTGATGGAAGGAGTCTCCAGTGTCAGCGCTTTATAACACACACACACACACACACACACACACACACACACCTCTGTCCCGCTGCCCCTCATCAGAGTCTCTGGAATGGCATAAATCTGATTCTCCATCTCCACCGTCTGTTTGCCGTTGGACGACACTTTAACACGCAGGACTCGAAAGTTTGTCCCGCCGAGGTCCAGCGCCAGGAAGTCGCCTTTTTCTGCGAGGAAGAAGAACGAAAAGAAAGATCACACGGTAAAAAACCTCTCTGAACGCGCGCCAAAAAAAAAAAAATAGATTTGCACTCTCGCCGTGTTTATCAGTGTTCTACGGCGCGCGTTTAGTTTTTTTTTTCCCCCCGACACCGTTTTCGTTCCGCATTTTCCACCGTTTTTGATATTAAAGGCCGCCCCCCGGGTTACGCTCTGCTGCGTGTATTGTCGCTCCCCCTTTAACAGGTCACTAAACGGGGACGCGTGTATAAAAGAGAAAAGACGAAGACGACGACCGATGAGCTTTTCAGCACTTTATTGAGGGTGACGTGGAAGCGTCGGCGAGCGACGGTAACGGAACTCGCGACCTTCGTTCCCACGAAACGACATCCAATAACCCGACACTTTACATTCCTCATCACAAAACTCAGGCATTTCTACAGTAATGTAATCAAAGTTCAATCGTAATGGCTTCTGAGCTGCGATGAGATATAAAAGCCTTAGTGTGTGTGTGTGTGTGTGTGTGTGCGTGCGCGGGATTTTTTTTTGATATTCACAGAAAGCACCTGAGCATTAACGTGACTTATTTAGCCCTACAGGGTTAGAAGCGCGAAAGGCACGGGACGCGAGAGAACAACCGTGAAAAGAAAGGAGTGTGAAAGGGAGAGAAAATGATTAACTCCGCGAGTAAACAGCGTTATCGACAACACCGCGACGTAACAGCCGCATAAAGACCCGAGTCAACACGGAAAACAAACAGACCTGCGCAGGAACTTCCCTCAGCGCGGACAATAATCCACCGTTAACATCTCTGTACGAACTTACAGCGGACACACGTCGCGTCACACACACTCTCGCACAAACGCGCCCTCACACTCTCACACACGCTCGTGTGATACCCCCCGGCACTTCCAGAACCCTTACCGATTGTGTCTTTAATAGGACAGAGATTAAGACCAATTAACGCGGTTTACACCACAGCATGATATATCGCGATACGTGTCGTAGAAACGTCCTCAAGTATCGTGATGTGCTATTTCTGTCGTATCGCCCCAGCCCCGGCTGTAACTTTAGGGGGGGTTTTTTTTCGACATCCTCAGGACGGGAGGAGTGCCTCATCACGCCGTCACGTCGTTAATCGTTTCCCTAGGACAGCACGGCGCGGAGCGATTCCATTTCTCACGCATCATGTGCTGGACGTTAATACTGCCCTGTTGCCTAGCAACAGTGTTCTCACAACCCCAAAGCAGAACAGCGTACCGTTCGAGCGACCTCCCATCTTTCACAACACGAATTCACGACTCCCGTTTGGACCCTACGCTTTCACTTTTAACCTCGAAAAAAAACCCAAAAAACGTTTAAACAGCATGACACACGTGTTTGTTGCGGTAAAATAAAACCGAGAATGCATTCTGTAATCGTCTTCCCTTGTCGTGAAGATAAAGAACGGAGGGTTGTGAATCATTTACAGGTAATAAAAGATAGTTTGGTGTCCTGTATGATCAGAGATAAGAAACATAATGACTATATTAACTAACTTATGGGCTTAATGCCCAGTGCTACTGTGTGATGGAGCTGCACTCCTCCTCCTCCTCCTCCTCCTCCTCCTCCTTCGTTACCTGTGCCGTCAGGTGTGGAGCGCACAAATGTGGGCAGCATTTTGACCGAGGCTGTGAGGTTGGTGTCCCTGCCCAGGCCTCTGTCCATTTCCCTCCGGAAGCGCAGGGACACGTCCATCAGGTTCTCGTTGGACAGACGGAGGTGGTACAGGAACTTATCCACCTGAGAAACAGGAGACAGGGGGCGTCGGTGAACAGCTACATTCTATGAACTTGGATTAAAACAAGACGAGATGCACACTGGTCTAGTAGCGAGGAGTTAGAGACAGTGGGCTTGAAAATGAAGTGTAAAGATTGAAGTCTTTTGATGTGCATTTACCAACCAAGGCTCAAGAAATATAGCCTATAAACCATATTACTTCGGGCATAGTGGCCACGCCTCCTTCCCTGTAATGAACAGATACAGAGGCCACACCCCTTTCGCTCAGACGTGACAGGAACAGAGGCCACGCCTCGTTCGCTGAGGCAGGCAGGCACCGAGTCCGCACCACCTTTACTGGGACTGACAGGAACTGAGACACACCTCCTTCAAAGTGACTGACATGCAGAGGTCACACCCACCTGCTTTACTGTGGTTGACAAGCAGAGACGACGTCCCCTACACATTGACAGTCAAAAAAAAGAAAAATGTACGCCCCCTCCTTCACTTCGACAGCCACAGAGGCCACACCCTCTTCCTTTACTAGGGCCGACAGCCACAGAGGCCACACCCTCTTCCTTTACTAGGGCCGACAGGCACAGAGGCCTCATTCTGAACTTGCCATGCTGTGTTCAGTGTTCTGGATCGTTCCACTTAATTCACTCAACCTTTCCTAGAAATCGAGGCTTGGCCCTGAAATGATCCCGAGCACGGGAAACGCGACACCTCCTGTTCCTGTTCCTCCTGGACAAACATAGCGCGTAGCATTTTGTTTTTTAAAAACGGCCGAGGGCGGGTCAAGGAGTTGGAAAGGCCAACATTTTATCGCTGTGTGGGTCACACGGATCCGTGGCAGGGGGGGATCGGATCGCACCGGTGCGCTCGGATACAGTCCATCTGAGCTAATTAAATTTCCTGGAGGACAAGGAGAGGTCACTCTGTCTCGGCCACTGTGGAAGAAGAGACGTCCAGGGAACGCGCCTCCTTTTCAATAAAATCAGATCATAAAAAAGATCAAATCAACGACTCTGGCAGTGAACGCACACCAACACGTGAGAATTAGGACACTGGTGTCATTTACTTTATTTTCACACACTTCCTCATTACTCAAGTTACGCGTTTACACACACACACACACACACACACACACACACCTTACTACACACTTCTATTCATGCACAGATGAACCTTAAGAGGCCAGACTCATGCAATTCGGGAGGTTCCTACTGCAGCCATGTGACCGGACACCAGAGGTGGATCGGAAAAAAACACACACACACACACACACGCGTTTACAGTATTAAACAAGCTTACTCAACCTCCCAACCCACCAGAATAAACACTGCAACAGTATATGTGGTAATTATATCCTGTGGGGTAACGAAAGATCCAATTTGTCCACATTTGTACAGTGTATATGTAGGTGTGCGTCTCTAACCCTTAATTACGTTATTTCAAAACAAACAGCAACATTTAATTATTACGGCAAGCTTCTTAAACTCGCGTCCAGCAAACAGAAAGTCACGTCACGTCACGTCAAAATTTGTCCAGGACAACACAGCTCCTTATCAACGGGACACAGACTCCCAAGAGCACGCGAATAAATAACGACGACACTCCCAAGTCGACATCGGCTGCTTTCGCATCGGTGTACGCAGATCGGACGTGTATACGCGGTCTAATCTGCTACGCTGCTGTTTATGCTAGCGAATCACAAAGGATTACGGGTAAGAGACCGGCTACCGCAGCCGCGCACTAACGCGTTCTCCTTCTCCGAGGTGCCAATACTTTCGCGCTAGCTGAAATTCTAGTCATGTTTGTCTAAACATACGGATTTGTTTTGCGTTGCCTTCTTTCAAGCCCGGATTTACGGCACTCGTTTACCAAATGTATCCATTCCATTTCTTTATTTTGACGAAAAAGTTGTTTTCCGTGGGCTAAGACGACATCAGATTTACGGAAAATTGTTCTTCGTACTCGCACGTACATGTCAATGAACGCTAATTACCATAAATTACCGAGCGTGCTCGCGGCGCATTTAGCCACACCTACAAAACTCCAGGAAAAGGTAAAGGCCACAGAGAGGTGAGGAAAGGACAAGATGGCGGCTAAACGGTAAAAGGGCGCGGCGTGCGCTAAATCTTCAGCTACCGTTGACGCGCGCGCACTTCTTCTTCCGTTACTTCTATCCTAACTTAATCTCACATTAAAGCGAATCTCAAACAATCCCATCGATGGAGATGAAATCCACGCGATTTCATGCGTAGTTAAACTTGACAAAGCGCTCGTACTCGAAAATCGCGGCCTACGATCTGAGGCAGAACGATCGAAGTTTACGTTGGCGAGGACGACGAAATGCGGGGGATACGAGAGGTTCTTCTTCGTCCGGTCGTCGGCGCCTCTGAGCGGACATAGTTAGTACGGTTAGCTAATCTACCGTGCGACATGTCAAATCAAAACAGCCAATTTCCACACTGATTTCACACTATTTAGCTTTAGCGGCGATACGAAGCTACGACAGTTTCTCATTAGCAACGCTTACAATTTTTTAAAACGCTAGAAAAGGCCACGCCCCCCAAAGATGCAGCACCGGTGTCGACGCGACGCTCGCTCGCTAGTGTGAATGTAGGATTATCTCGGACAACCCAAATCACTTTGAGAACATGCGAACGCCGCGCGCGCACACAGGGACACGGCGGGACTCGAACCCCCGACCGACAACAATAGAAACACTCAGAGTTTGTAATGGTCTTAATGGGAACTGTATTGGCGTTAAAGGAAACTATACTGGTCCCTGTGGGTCTCTGCTGGGAAACAGCTGCCTTCTATTGATGGTATAGTGGACACCATTAAGGACCACTAATAGCGATGGTTTTAACGGTTAGCCGGCAGTCTGTAATGGTATTTGTAGTGGAAACCGTTTGAATTTTCCGCGATGCTTGACAAAAGCGTCCTCGCGAGCTGCTTTCATCGCAAGAGCCGTCACCGTTTCTCTCATTAACGTCTCCGACGTCGACTCGATTACCGGCGCGCGACGTGAGATACGGACATCCGAGTCGGCGAGTCAAACGAGTCAGAGCGACTCGAAGACTCGGCTCGTTTTGGGGAGGGGGCGGGGGGGTTTAGTGCGGGGCTTGAATGGAGGAGTCACTCGTTCTGGACGATTCCGATTCCGAAGCTACGGCGCGAGACGATCCCGCGTGGCCGTGCCCTGGCGATGACGCACACTCGGGTGACGAAACAAAGGGCGCGCGCGCGCGTGGATCCGGTTACAGATCCAGGTTCTCGCGAGGCCGCTCTGCGTGGCAGGAAGAAGTGTGTGTGTGTGTGTGTGTGAAGTTGTTCAGCCACAATACTGATGAGTTTTTTAGTGTTACGTCATATGAATGCTGCTTAGATGAAAGTAGGGTTAAATCCCCCCCCCCTCTCTCTCTCTCCTGAATAAAATGCGGAAACTCACTCGTTTACCGGCAATCACGTGTCTACAGGACGTACAAGTATCACTACCACATGATTAGATTTCCCCGATCGGACTCCAGGACCTCGAGAAACCTGAGCAAGTACGAATGAATGAACTACTGTCTCTGTGTGTGTGTGTGTGTGTGTGTGTGTGTGTGTGTGTGTGTGTGTGTGAGTCCTCCCGTGCACTGCTGAACCGAAATGGACCGCGTGGTCACCATGGTTACGGTCCAGACCTGCGTAGTTAGCTAGTATGTAGTACTCCAGCTTCAGGACGCAGCCAGGGTGAGTGGGTCAACCCGCCGGGTGTGTGGTTAGTTCGGGAGGATTGGTTTGGAACCAGTTTCCCGAGCTGGTTCCTCAGATACTCACTTTCTGTACATGGTCATGATGGAGCTCAGTAACGTAGTACGCCAGGAGATGCGAGGCGATCATCGTGCCGGTTCCTGCTCCGTCTTTCTTCTACTTCTTCTTCCTCTTCTTCTTCTTCTTCTTCACTTTCTTCTTCTTCGTGTGCCTTTACCTCCACTTCAGGAACTTTTTCTTTTCTCTCTGGTTAAACTTCTTCTTGTTGTTGTTCTTCTTCTTCTTCTTCCTCCTCCTCTTCTTCTTCTTCTTCTTGTTCTTCTTCTTCTCTACACGCTCATGGTCTCGCGCTGAACTCGGGCAGATGTCGGCACCTACTACCGCTCACTTCCCATTTAGTTCGCGCCTCATTTGCATAACGCGGACGTCACGATGTTCCTCGCTTCCTATTGGTTGCGAGGGAGGCATCGTGTGACGCCTTGTGAAGGAGGTTTCATAATCAGTGTTTTCATAGTAAAACGGAATAATTAGCGATGAAAGCCTTAATGTATAATACAATACAAGATAATGTAATATAATATAATATAATATAATGTGTGTGTGTGTGTGGCGTGCTGCGGGGGTTTCCTCCAGGTACTCCGGTTTCCTCCCCCAGTCCAAACACATGCATGGTAGTCTGATGGGCGTGTCTAAAGTGTCCGTAGTGTATGAACGTGTGTGTGAGTGTGTATGTGATTGTACCCTGATGGACTGGAACCCTGTCCAGGGTGTAACCCCGCCTCGTACCCGATGCTCCCTGGGATAGACTCCAGGTTCCCCGCGACCCTGAAAAGGAGTAAGCGGTATAGAAGACGGATAATTCAATATAATATATAACAATACAATTTTACGCGAATCCTATTTTTAATTCTAATATAAAATATGATAGTGTTATTCAGATAGCTAGATAGATAGTCAAACTGATCTTATTGTCTACAAAATATATTAAAAAGGAAAATAAATACCAATATACAGTCAGATATTTTAGCACAATCTCCTTGTTCAACAGAAATCATTTTTAGTAGTGCTTTTTTTTTTCTTTTTCTTTGTCTTAAATAAAACACTGATTTCAAAATGATGGTACTTAATGTTTCTTATAGTCTAAAATATATATATTCTAATGTCATATTCTTATTGTTATGTTATTACATAAATGATTATTATTTTTAAATACATCCAATATTTGAACATTTAAAGTTTTTAAGCGGAAATCTTTTGTCCTGCATGTTTTTCTTCACAATTGTTAGAATGTGTTTCATGTAATATATAATATAATATATAGAACAGAAACAAATCAACCCCAAAAAAAAAAAAAACAACTACAGGACAGGTAATTATTTTCTTTTCTTTTTCATGAAGGGTGCCAATAATTCTGAAACTGACTGTAAACACACAGTTACTGTTATTATTAAAGAAATATTAAGAAATATATGTTCCATGTTAATTTTTTTTTCTTCCAAATACATAACACAATGTGCTAAAAAAAATAGTACTAACGGCTGGAATTGTACAATATTGCGAATTAAACAGCGAAACCTTTTCTCTGTGAACATCCTGAGCACACTGCGTGAGGCGTGGAAAGCATAAATAACATCAGTTGTCATGCCGATATAGCTCGACCTTTAACCATGACACATCGGGGGTTTGTTTTAATATATGAGTATATTAAAGCCTCAGTGTATCGGCGTATGAGCTCAAAACACCCTTTTGTCCAGCTGTTAGTTAATAAACAGCGATGGTTTTAATGATGTCTGGTGTGTGTCTTTTATTTCTAGCATTCACTGTAGTGCCGTCTCTATTCATCGATCTATCTATCTCTCTAAAATATCTCACTGAAATAACTCCTTCTCTGTTCAGTTTCAGGATTATCCCACACATCTGTCAAACAAATCTAACACTGTGGACTGGGGGGAAAAAATCTCATATCTCATGGATATCAAACAACTGCAAGTGTCTATAAGAAAATAGCAGACGCATTGAGAATGCCCGTTTCCTCCATCAGGGCGATAATGAAGGAGTTCCAGTCGACTGGAAATGTTATGAATCGATCTGGAGTTGGACGTGTGTCTGTATCGTCTCAACGCACTGTGAAGAGGACGGTCCGAGTGGATAAAACATCTCCAAGGGTCACAGCTGGAGAATTGCAGAAGTTAGTCGTGTCTTGGGGTCAGAAAGTCTCCGAAACTACAATCCGAAGTCTCCTACATCACCACAAGGTGTTTGGAAGAGTTTCAAGAAAAAAAGCCTCTAATCTCATCCAAAAACAAACTCGAGCGTCTTCAGTGTGCCAGACACGACTGGAACTTCAGATGGGATCGGGTTCTATGGTCAGATGAAACCAAAACAGAGCTTTGCCAGAGGTGGTTTTGGAGCACACAGAGAGGGTAGCCATATGGAAAAGTACCTCATGTCCACGGTTAAATATGGAGGTGGATCTTTAATGTTTTGGGCTGTTTTTCTGCCTGAGGACCTGGACATTTTGTTAGGACACATGTCATCACGGACTCCATCAAATATCAACAGATATTAAATGAGAACCTGACTGCCTCTGACAGAACGCTTCAAATGAGATGATGAAATGAAATGAAATGAAGATGAAATGAGATTCTGTACGGAGGAACGCTCTCAGATCCCTCGCCATGTATTCTCCAACCTCATCCGGCGTTATAGGAGAAGACTCCGAGCTGTTCTCTTTTCAAAGGGAGGTAGCACAAAGTATTCACTAAAAAGGGCGCTAATAATTGTGGCACACCGATTTTCAACAAAGATTTCTTTTTTGATAAACCTGTGTGTGTCTGTAATTGTTTGAGATCCACGAGAGCAGAGGATTCTTTGTGAATTCTTTGAACAAAAGATCAAAAGGTTAAACAATAAAGACCATTTTTCACAGCCTTCACGGGACATATTTACAGAGGGTGCCAATATTAGTGGCCGGGCACTGTAGATAATCATCATAACAATATCATAATAAGAACAGGTTGGATAAATAAGAACTAGACACATCAAAATCATAAAGATGGATGTTGGAGTTGTGAATCTGTCTTGAGGATCATTCAAAGTGTCATCAGGCATCTGCTGGAAAAAGCCGGAGGAACCGGACGGGGCGCATTTTTAAACACGTCACACACTCTGTACAAACATGACAATCCTACATGTCCGCCTGGTCGGGTTTACAGGTGAGTTTGAAACGAAATTTAAAAAGAAGTGAAGCCCTAATCAGACGGGATTTAGAATTCTACTGAGAGGTGGTGCAACTCCACGACTCAGAGGTGCTCCGATCAGCCATCGTGGTGTTTCCTCTCAATCCTTCCTCTGAGGAAAAAATAATGAAATGAATGAAAAAGAATGAGAAAGAATGAAAAAGAATGAAAGACTCTACTACTGTAAAGTTTTTCATGATCTCCCACCGCGTGCTGCAAAGCCGAGTAAATATCATCCTAAACAATCCAGTCACGTTCTCTACGTTCGACCCGCTAGAGCTAATCCAACAGCGCACGACCGAGTGTGACGCCGACGTCTATGTCCGTACGAACGCGATTAAGTGTGTTTCCTGTTTGGTTCAAGACGTAAATGGAAATCAATCCCTTTTTCAGAGGCTTTCGAAATGCGGTACGCATCAGAAATGTCATCGTACAGTGACTATTTAACGGATATAAACTTTACCGCGGTAATGTTGCCGTCATTATGAGAGAACGGAGTAAAAATGATGATTTTTTTTTTATTCTTGGTAAATGTGCACTTATATAGCGCTTTTATCCAAAGCACTTTACACTGTGTCTCATTCACCCATTCACACACACACCAGTGGTAGCAGAGCTGCCATGCAAGGCGCTAGCTTGCCATCGGGAGCAACTTGGAGTTCAGTGTCTTGCCCAAGGACACTTCGGCATGTGGATTCACCCGGGCCGGGAATCGAACCGCCAACCCTACGATTAGTGGACAACCCATAAACTTTACGTTAATGTTGCCGTCATTTTGAGAGAACGGAGTAAAAATGATGATTTTTTCTTCAATCTGCGAGTCAAGTGATTGACTTACGACCAAATTTAATACCCGCCCTTCTTTCGTAAAAGGGACGTTCATGATGCAGGATTTGCAGGATGTTAGTGTGGACTTTTTGTTTTGTTTTGTTTTGTTTAGTTTTTTCCGAAAATCGCATCCATCTGTAAGCGCTGCTGGTGGAGCAGCTTGTCCGTGGCTATTTTGGAGGAAATGAGTTGCACACGTATTTCTCAGAAGGTTTTGCAGTGTGATTAGAAACTCTTCTTGCAACTTCCCTATTTCAAATAGAATTCACGGACAGTGCAAACACAGGGCAACCAATCAGACGCGATGCCGGACCCGGACCCGGACCCAGGCCTGGGCGGCTGATCCGATCGAATTCCGAACCCACTCCATTGTCCGTCCTTTCCTCATGAAGCTTTAGACTGAAACCTGGACACGTCTAACGCAGCGCGTGCTTTTAAACTGAGCCGAAAGACACCGCTAAAGCAGACACACGGAACACGAAAGGTTTTTCAAAGGAGCAAAAATAGCACATTCGTTTTCGCATATTTCCGGTAATGACTGTGCAGTTTTGGGGGGTTTTAGTTTTGTAACGTCGTTCGTCTCAGTTTAAAAAATGCCAAAAACACTACTTGAGATTTCGGTCCAGTCGCAGTGGATAATCTGACTGCTGGATGACTTCCTCTGGAAACGATGTCATTTCCCCGAGCGGTGCTGTTCAAAATGTTAATCATATTTCTCGACGTGAGGATTCATTCGGTGTGACTTTCAGGTCTCGAGACAGAGCCTGAGTGCGGACGTGCGGCTCGGCACATCGCGGATTCTGGCGTCAGTCCATCTAACGAGAGTTACATCATTTTGGGGAACTTGAACTGTACGGCGATGCTTTCCGTAACCGTACCTTTTCTTCCCCATTTCTGTTTTTAGTCGAGTTTTTAAAAAAAATTCATGCACGGGGCAAACAGAAGGCGACGAGGTCAGACCCGTTTCCAGGCACATGATGTCAGCTGGCGGCTGATCCGATCGGATTCCAAACCTACTCCGCTGTTTCTTCCGTCCTCATGACGGTCTCTGAAAGAACGCCCACTTTTCCCGCAATCGTCTCAGCAGACTGAATGACTCGAGCCCACGAAGTGAGATATTTCCAGACTGGAAATCTGATTGCGCTTCTGGTTTATTCTGTGGTCATTTCACTCACCTCCTCCTGTGTAGGTGGTGTACAGACAGAGCCGAATGAATTGGTGCCATTTATATTTACTCTATAAAAAAAAAAAACATTTTTGTTTTCCCTTTTCTAGTTTAGAGTCGTATATTTGTCGTATTACTCATTTATTTCGTGATTACTTTTTGCTTCTTCATTTTATAACATTGAATCACATGCCTCAGAGCGCAGTAAAGTGCAGTAAAAGTTACTCATCTAAATTAATCCGGTAGTAAAAAGTTTCCGTTTCTTCACGAGTTACAGTCCCCCTCCGAAACTATTGGAACGGCACGGCCAGTTCGTTTGTTTTCGCTGTAGACTGAAGCCATTTGGGTTTGAGATCGAAAGATGAACATGAGAAGAGAGGTTAGATTTTCAGCTCTTATTTTACTGGTATTTATATGTAGATATGTCAATTATATGCGCCAATATTTGCGCACGCAGCAGTGTTGGAAAGTGTGACTGACGGGTGTTTCTTGTTACCCGGGTGTGTCCTGTTAGATTGATTGTTTAAACAATAAATAGCTCCGAAGATCTACTCTTGGTTTTAGGCTTCAGTTTCCACTGTGAAGACTGCATTTGTTGTTAAAAAGGATAAAGCAACATGACGGTCAGAGAGCTGTCTATGGGAGAAAAGCGAGCCGTTTTAAAGCTGAGAAAAGAGGGGAAATCAATCAAATTCATTGCACAAGCATTGGGTATAGCCAATACAGCAATTTGGAACGTTCTGAAAAATAAAAGAAACCACTGGTGTACTGAGCAGCAGACCCCGAACGGAGGAAAAATATCACCAACAACTTCCAGAGGGCAGGGGTGAAGGTCTCACAATCCACCCTTCGAATCAGACTTCCAGAGCAGAAATATAGAGGCCATACCACAAGATGTAAACCTCACATCAGCAGTAAGAATCAGAAATCCAGACTGGAATTAACAAAAAACGTACAACGACGAGCCACAAACGTTCTGGAAACAAGATTAACTTCTACCAAAGTGATGGAAAGTCTAAAATGTGGAGAAAGGATGTATCAGAAACATAAGAGTTCATGGGTCAAGCATGGTGGAGGTGGTGTCATCGCTTGGGCTTTGCACGGCTGCTTCTGGAACATTCTCACTAATCTTTTATTGATGACGGAACTCATGATGGTCGCAGCAGAATGAATTCAGAAGTTTACAGGAACATTCTGTGTGACAATTTTACACAGAAATGCATCCGGAGGAACTTCATCATGCAGCACAGTGACTAAAAACACACCGCCAACTCAACAAAGGACTTTATCAGGCGGAAAGTGGACGGTTGTAGACCGGCCAAGTCAATCACCAGACCGTCACCCAACTGAGCAGCATTTCACCTCCTCAAGAGGAGACTGAAGGGAGAAACAATGCAGCAGTTTGGTATGTGTGTGTGTGTGTGTGTGTGTGTGTGTGTGTGTGTGTGTGAAATGACATTCCTGAATATTTCTACAGAAAATGTGCCGTCCAATGTCATACCATACACAACAAAAGCTTTAGAAGAGGAAGGTTAGGGGATTTTTTCCTATTTCATTTTCCAATTCTACTGCGTATTTATCACCAAGGTCATCGAAAGAAAGTGATACTACTGACATCTAGTCAGTTATCTACTCAAACCATAAGTATGTGCGCTTCAAACTGACCATGTTCAAAGAAAAAGTCGCACGTTTTCCGACGTTGAAAAAATCATTACGTTAAAGAACCTGTCGCTTATCGCTGCGTTAGCATGACGTACGGAAGTAAAGTCAGTCTTCTAGCTAGCACTGAAGACTAGCTAATATTCCGTAGATACAACTGGAGAGAAATGTCTTATAGTTCATGATAAACAGGGGTGAGTTTAATGTGGGAGTTATAGTTCGCTAAGTCTAGCGGACAACAACTTTTCTTCGTAACCTCTCAGACGTGAGCTAGCATGAAGATCACTAGCCGAATGCTAACTGCTAGCTATCACAATACAAAGCACGGTGCTGAATGCAAACTCTACATACTTAGCAGCTGATGGTTTACAGAGATGTGTTCGGAATCATTCTCGCTGTCGCGTCTGTCAACGTTTAGATTTAGTAGGAATTTCGATTAAAGCCATAAAGCCGTTTATAGATATGTGATTAAGTGCAGTGACTTAAGACTGCTAATGCTAGGACACCAGGACCAACAAACGTTTAGCCGTGTTTAAATCCACCTCACTGACGCCTCGTTCAGGCCTTCACAATGTTTTAAACATTAAAAACAACAACAATCAAACAAACAAAAAAAAAACATTATCATCTGATTTATCTAAACATTTCACCATTAGACCACAAGCTTGCCAACACGTCTAAAGGAAACGTTTCATCAAGCCCCAGTGCAATCTGATCATCTCCAGGAAGTGTGGACCTTTTACGTGTGAAAGTGAAAAATCATGAGTCACTTTAGTCGACTGATTAGCACGCTCTCGGGGGGGAAAACGAGCCAGACATATTGTTGTTGTTTTTTTTTTTCTTTTTAAACAATCCACAGTCGGGTCACATACCAGACTCTGAGCAGCGCTTCATTAAAGTCACGGCCTTAACGAGCACGGCTCCAGGACGGCACTTTGTGAATTCAGTGAACGACTGTGCTATAGTTATCAGGCATTCTGTTGATTCAAACCGGGAGATAAGTCGTGTTAATAATGCATGATGTATAATCACACAGCATCGGTAATCAGAAATCGTCCAGGATGAGCTGGCTATGCTTTGTTTAAATGGTCCACCTTCGATCTCGGTGCACGGAGTCAACACCCACTGTGGACGTGAAAACAATTCCTTTTCCACTCGTGTCTTATTACCTTATATAACTTATAGTTACATAAACATGCCGTCTTGCTTTTAGTTACTACTTTTTTTTTAATTACTTAACTATTTTCTGTGTTATTTTGGGGGTTTTTTTCATTCCTTTCCCTTTATTATTATTATTATTATTATTATTATTATTATTATATTCAACATTATTGTCATCGAGCAGAGTATAAATCCAACGAATTGCTGATAGCATCTAACCAGAAGTGCAAATTTATTTATTTTGCAATTCACACTTCAAGCAAGTAGGATTAAGTGTGAAGTGCAAAAGAGAGACTGAGGTAGGGTGGTGACATGGGAAAATTGTGAGGTGTTTGGTATGTCGATTGCAGATGGGAAGAAGCTGCCCCTTAGCCGAAAGCTCCTGTAGCGCGTCCCGGATGGGAGAACATGCAAGATGTTCTTGATGATGAGTTTCAGTCTCCAGAGAGGATGTCTGATGAAGGATAGCTGGGCACCAGTGGTGTGTTGGGCGGTTTTCATCACCGCTGGAAGGCCATTTTTTGGTCTGAGGCTGGCCAGCCGCTGTACCACACTGAGAGGCAGTAGGTTAGTATGTTCTTGATGGTACAGCGATATTAGTATCTGAGTAGATGGTTGAGCTTTCTTCAGTTTCCTCACGAAGTCCAAAAAAACTTCCTGAGGAACTTCTCTTAGAGAGAGAAAGAGATGCTGGTGAAGGAGCGACCGTTTACAGCTGCTGTGGCGTATGTAAGAGAGAAGTGTTGCACACTTATTCTGTGTTTCTAGCTGTCCATGGAATTCCTCTGACCCCAAGAGACTTCCCTATTGTCGCGGATGCAATTCCCACAGGAGTCATGACAGTATTCAGAGCGAACATCCAGAACGGTATTGCACCCCCTTCTGTTTCTGATGTACCTCATACCTCAGTTGGACGACTTTTGTTTCCCCCACTGGAGCAACTAATGTCAATAAAACCATTCGCTCTTTATTTCAAAAGGATATTGTCTCCACTGCAAATTGTATAGTTTACTGGAATAAGACCGGTGAAGGATTTCGATTGGACGGCCATCTGGACTCTACCAAACAAATATCTATTGAATATCTATACGATTTAAACGAATAAAACCGTTACACTTCAACCGTTGTTCTGTGACCGTTAAGTTGCTTAGCAACCACAGCTTGCTATAAGCGGACTGCGTTGCGTTTATAGATAATATTGATGTTAATATTAATCATAAATGATGTTTTAGCCTGGCTGAACTTTACGTTGTGTACCTTTATCATCAATATCCGTGATAAAAAATCGCTGTAACACGCCCTCTCGTGGCTCGGTGCTATATATTACAGTTTAAAATAACGAAAAATTTGTTACAGCTATATATTAGCTGTAATATGAACTATATAAACTTTAAGCGGTCCCCCTCAATCAGACTCCACGTAATAGGTTTAAATTTTAAACCTATTAAAGTACATGGATGCTAATTGAGGGGCGGGGCTTAACACAGGTGCGCGCGCGTTTGAATATGGTCTCTTAACAAGACATGCGAAATGTTATGGAGTGTATTAGCTTTAGCTAAACGTTTACAAGACGTTTTTGAGGATTAGATATGTGTGTGTGTGTGTGTGTGTATATATAGTTACATTATTTGTTATTAGAACCTGAATAAAGCCCGTGTTTATTAGAGAATGAGCGACCGGAAGTTTAAGGTGCTGGGGGAATTAATGAAAGTCCCTGAGAGAGAGTTAATGGGCGACATTTTGTTGCGCGAGAGCACCGAGCCGTCGCTTCCGGTGCACGTGAATATCGAAAAGCTGCACAGGACGGAAGAAGGACAGTACACGGACATGGAGGACAGAGACGATGTCGCTAATAAAAGACAGCTAGCCAACGCCAAAGAGCGGCTCCGGGTTAGTGGACCTGTGATTCGAGAAAGAGTCGACTCTTTGAGCCGAACATTGAGAGCCGACTCCCTATACGTTTTCCCAAAAAACTTGCTGGTTTTACAATTATTGTCAGATGTAAAATATATAATGCACGATCTAGGCCACTGATGTTGTTATGAAGCCATTCCAGGAATAGTTTCCAGCAACGAACAATCACTGGTCAAAATATCGCAAGCTTTAGGGATAGTGACGTGGCCGCGAGCTGTTTAGGAGCCAGAAAGAGTCGACTCTTCTGGGTGAGCCGAGTCAAGTAATCTGACTCGCAAAAACCCTACTAGATTCTGTAATGGTTTTAATATCTATAATGTGAATTGTACTGGCTTTAATAGAAACTCTAACGGTCCCTCTGGGTCTCTACTGGTAACTTCTTGCCTTCTAATGGTGCCATGTTCTGTCTAGTAGTGGATACCATTAAGGGCCGGTAATTGTTTTAATGGGAAGCTGATGGGTTATAATGGTATTTGTAATGAAAACCATTCGAACTTCTGTGATGGTTTCGATTGTATTTTTCAGCAGGGCAGAGCCTGGAATTCCCATCACCGGTCTTTCCTTTCCAGTGACTCTCAACTAGCGAATGAACCAGATGTTCATTAATGTTCATTCATCATGTAAGGCATGTGTATACATGGACTACAGAACATGGAAAAGCTGAAAAAAATACAGTGATCTTGGTGTAATTAATGCCCAGTTGGAAAGAAGGTATAAAAAATGATTGATAAAGTAATAAAATAATTTTTTAAAAAAGATGATAAAGTATTGACAAAGCTTGATAAATCTTTTTGCCCCACAGCTGAAAGGTGACGTGCTCTGTAGAGGTGTTTCACTGTAAATCTCATTCAACAATTCCACCAAATTGCGCCTTAAACATTTTGTGTTTTAATTGAATGTATTCGATGTTCATTAATAAACATGGCGTGGAAAACCACACTTTACAGCCTACACGGTTCCGAACGCGTTTGAAATTCTTCTCAGGGGTTTGTAAAGTGCGTCTGGGGTTTAATGATCAAATCGGTTAGCAGCGGTCTGTAATACTTGTGACACGGTGTAGCTCTGAAGTGGAAAAGGAAGGAAAATGACGATTTAATTTCATCACTGGTCCTGAATTCGAGAGAGGGAGAGCTTGCTGGTTCTTTTCTGATGATGATATCTCAAATGCAGGTTAAATGTGCATTTTTACGATGTTATTAACACCTGAAACGTCACACTACGCTACTGTGGTTACGTCTAGATGTAGCTGTAGTGAGAGTGGATGTTGCTGGGCTACCGTTTAGGTTCTTGTATCGTTAAAGGATCAACGGGACGCCCCGCCCACATAGATCAACGCTTAACTGATCGTGATTAGTTAGGCAAAAAAAAAAAAAGTTCTAACGGGTCTCATCACAGAAAAAGGGACATGATTCCTTCCTTTATTTATTTATTGATTGATTGATTGATTGATTGATTGATTTTTATTTACTTTTAAAAGGTTGAAGGTACCTGTGCCATGTTTAACTGAGGGTTCAGTTTATGACTGACTGTCTAACAAGTTTAATGTGTTCCACGTCTTCATCACTTTCTGGAGGAAAGGAACCAAGTTATCATAAGTTCTCTTAAAAAAAAAAAAAACCAACCCTTTGTTACCAAAGTAAAGTTCTTAATAGGGATTCCAGGAGAACCTTTTCCAGTCCCACAAAGAATTTTATAGGTTTCTCTTTAACCTGTTAAGCGAGGATACCTTGAAGAACCAACACCCTGCTCTGAAGAACATAGAATGAACCATAAAGAACTTCTTGAACCTCCAAAGAACCATACACAATGAAAAAATGCTTCTTGACATGAAGAAAGTTCTTTGCAGAACCATTGAAGAACCTTTTTTATTTTTTTATTTTTAAGAGTGTAACGAAACCTGTCCGAGCTCTGTGTGTGAGAAACTCTTTGCTGGTGGTCCGTGTGATGGCCTGTCCTGTGGCGCCCCCTGCAGGTACGGAGTCTGAACAGCATGTTCTCCTACCTGAGGCGCATCGTGCCGTTGATTCCCCGAGACCGCAAGCCCAGTAAAGTGGACATTCTGAAGGCGGCGACCGAGTACATCCGCCTGCTGTCCTGCGTGCTCAGCGACACCTCGGCACACGTAAGCACAGCTCTCGCGCGCTTCAGGATTTTATCATCACGCATGTCTAAGGTTCAAATCTCAGTTCTCTGATGCTGGAGAAATCTTCTTAGCAGAGCAGCGGAGTTTCGAGGGAGCTGCTGGAGAGCATGAGCAAGTATTCATTCTCAGACGACAGGTGTGCCGACCTGTGGAGTGTGGATGAAGTGAGTGTGTGTGTAAATACTCATTTTCTAATAGACGGTCTATAAATGGTAAATCTCTTCACTGAAGGAGACGAGTAGAAACTGTTCTTAGGGTCGAGGGGGATGGGGTGGAAGTACATGCAGTAATCAATTATATTTTATTCCCCAACTCTCTGTGATGAAGTGTTATTGCATCAGAAAATCTACGAGCCAATCATGTTCGAGTATGCAAATGAAGCCCATGGAAAATTCCACTTCTGTTATGGTGCTTTTTCTCTCGCGTTCATCCGGCGGACGGTTTCCATAACAATTTATGAAACTTATTGCCTTATTTAATCATTATCTATAATCAGCATTCATTTTCTATTCGCGTTTGGATTTTATGAAGCCAACAGCACAAACAAAAGATGATGTTTCTTAATGGAAGTTTTTAATAACTGTTTTTTTTTTTTACTTATTTATTATATATAATATATTTTTTTTATATATATATATATATATATATATATATATATATATATATATATATATATATATATATATATATATATATATATATAAAAAATAAACCAACCTACTCCATGTCTCAGGTGCTTGACTCTCTGTCCAATCCGTCTTTATTGGTTACGGCTCCGTCCGGCGCTGCAGAAGAAGAGGATGAGGTCGATCTGAGCAACATGACCGTGCACTGCGGGGTCCCCGTCTACATCATACAGGTCGGCTCTGACCGCACGCTGGTAAGGAGTTTCCTGATGTTGTAAACGCGTGCTTGCTTGTTGTACTCCGGTTCTCGATAACCTTAGAGAGAGAAAAAAAAAATCATAGTAGTACTCTTTTAAAGGTGCGGCCTATAACTTTTCAAAGGTTTCTAGCTCTATAATTATCGCATTAGTAAAGAAGTTTAGTTGGTAAGCTGTATTTCTTAATCTTGCCTTACAATGGATCTGGCTGATTTCTCAGTTTCAAGCGCTCCTTTTTAGTTTTTTGGTTTTTTGGTTTTTTTTTTTTCTCTCAACATCTGATTTCTGACCCAGAAATTCGCTCCACCCACCAGCTGGAGCAAAGTTTCCTTAAAAGGCAATTCATAAGATACTGTATATGTAGCATGCTTCTGATTCATCTCTCATTCCATTCAGAGGAGTTTCACTAGAGACACCAGAGTCCAATACCCAGGGCCGGTAGCTGGATCAGATATCTGGGGGGGGTGGAGTAAATTTAACAAATCAGATGTGCTGTGGTATAAGTGGGATAAAAAATAATCAGTGTCAGGGTGGTCACTCTGTTTCGTCACACCCATCTGTTTAGTTAATTTAATATAACTGCACGACCGGGTTTTATTCATTATATCATTTATTGGCCGTTCCCTTTGGGGGGTTTATGTTGAAGGATTTTCCGTCACACACTACATTAAAATCAAGCTTCTAGAAGCCTCTTATCTCCTTTCTCTGAACGGATTTGAAGAATCGATGCGTCTTTGATCGATTTCCGGGCAGGGCGTAGGATTAAGGATTTGAGGAGGGATCGGTTACAGTATCGGCGTCGGTTCAGGGCAGAACGAAGGTCAATGCGTCTTGCGCTCAGCGTCCGAGGGCTCTGAAATTGCAAACTGCTCTTTTTAAAATATTACACAGGACGTTGTGCGATGACGAACGAACGAATCTCTTCACTGCAGGTCTATCAGACGAGATGAGGACGTCCGCCGTTTCCTTTTTCCACAGAACACACGGTTCGCACTGAAGCATGAATTTGACCTTGAATGAAGAAGGATGGTGTATAAACAGTTTATTTTCATTTAAATAGCTAAATGAACAGCTGCTGAAGTATTTATTTCTAATTATATTGACATTTTCATCTGTGTTTAAGTTGACTGTGAAGCAGTGTGTGTGTGTGTGTGTGTGTGGGGGGGGGTGATTTATTTATAAAATAAATAAATATGACCACTTTCTAATCTCTTTCTAATAAAATACCTGTCAGCACTCACTGTATTCTGTCCATGTTCTGTTTTTGTGTGTGAGGGGGAACACAAACTGCAATACTTCTACTCACCAGAAGGGGTGGTGGTGAATTTTTGGGTGTAGGACATTTTGCTGTATGTAAAATTCAGACTAGTTACTTTAAAGTCATATCAATTTTGGAGACCGTATATCTGAGCAGAACACTGATTAAAGAGTGTCTGATCTCTGTGACCTTAACCGTGGCATGGTGGTTTGTACCTGATGGGCTGGTTTGAGTATTTCAGAAACGGATGCTCTCCTGGGGTTTTCACACACGGCAGTCTGTTGTGTTTATATAGATCGCGTGAGCGTCGCGTGTTCTGACTCCTTTCTGTCAAAACCTCCGTTAACTTTTCCATCAATTTGTACTACGGTAGCTCTTCTGTGGGATCGGACCAGACGGGCTAGCCTTTGCTTCCCGTGCACATCAATGAGCCTTTGTAGGCCATGACCCTGCCCATGGTTCACCGGTTGTCCTTACTTGGACCACTTTTGGCAGGCAGTAACCACTGCGTACCGGGAACACCCTGCAAGACCTGCCATTTCGGACGTGCTCTGACCCGGTCGTCCAGCCATCACAATCTGACGCTCGTCGAAGTCGCTCAGATTCTTACACGTGCCCATTTTTCCTGCTTCCACCACATCAACTTCGAGAACTGACTGTTCACGCTCTGTCTAAAATCTCCCAACGTCTCGACGGGTACTAGTGTGACGAGTTAATCAGTATTATTCAATTCACCTCTCGGTGCGTTCGATGTTCTGTCCGATCGGTGTATAAAGGTGCACAATGTGTGATCTTGAAGAGGGTACAGTTAGTACCCTTTTTTTTTCTTCTTTCCCTGAGAGTGTATACTAATCCATAACAAGCTGAAGTTTTGTCCAAACTGTCCCCAGATTTCAGATTATACGTTGAGTTAACGTTAGAAATATTTGCCTGCCGAGGAGTGCGTTTGGAAATGAACCGTATTTAAGAAATAAAAATTCATGAATAAAGTGAAAAAGTTTGAATGTTAAGGCACCCTGTCCAGGGTGTACCCCGCCTTGCGCCCCATGCTCCCTGGGATAGGCTCCAGGTTCCCCCGCGACCCTGAACAAGGAGCAAGCGGTAGAAGATGGATGGATGATTCAGATTCTCCCGTGAATCAGTCAGTCGTGGTGAATCAAACCGGTACGGACTCGCTTCAAACGAGTCGACTCAGTGAATCGAATCGTGAAGGATGTCGGTGATGTGTGGCTGGAGCTGAGGCGCGGCAGTGGGCTGGTCTACTGAGGGATGCTCTCTCTCTCTCTCTCTCTCTCTCTCTCTCTCTCTCTCTCTCTCTCTTTACATGATTAAAGCTTTTAGTGGTGAACCGTTAACGGGAAGAACCTCGGTTCTCATCGGAAGGAGGAAGAAAGCGGATTAGTCTGATCACGTGTGTTGTGTTTGTCAGGGTTCGTGCTCTCGGCTGCAGGTGCGGCAGGAACACGAACACAAAGGCCAAACCGGGGAGGATGCTGTAAGGTAAGATCCGCGTTTTCTGTGCTGTTTTTACTCCTCTAACCGGAACCAGATCAGCCAGGATAACCCTGATGTCTCGCGGATGATCATTATTATGTGAAGTGGTGATTATTATGAGGTTAAATCGTGAGTGTGTCTGTTTGGGCACGGCCTTGTTTTTCTATGAGTCCTAGGATATGGACTCTGGATATATATATATATATATATATATATATCTCTTATGCCAGCATAAGGGACACTAATTTTAGGATACTTTACTTGGACACTCTAATATCTGCTATTCCTTCTTAAAATGTTGAATGGGCCTCGTTCCAAACCGGATATACAGTATCTAGCTTAATATCCTCCCTTACTAATATCCTAGTGTGACAGGGCGGTATTAGTTAGGACGGTACTATGGGATGTCGCATCGTAACCATAGTGACCCAAGAGGACTCGTCGAAGCCCTGATGACGTAACATTTCGATCGGCCACTCTCACACACAAACCGAAAAATAAATAAATAAATAAATAAAAACCCCTCCAAGCACAACCTAGTCGGTGGTTTCGCGTATTTCCGTACACCGCCACGACTCTGAAGAATGAATCCGTTACTACAGCGAGTGAACCCGTGGTGCTGATGCTGGTGCTGATGCTGCGTGACGGTTGCTAGGCAGCCGCGCGTGGGACACGAATCATCCACTGCTAACCGAATGAATCCGAAATGGGACGTGGCGATGTATTTTCAGTTGATTTCCAGCGTGTTTCGTATGAATGTGCACCGATTTCGGATCGGCTGTGTTCCAATAACGGCGTCGTTGCAGTGTGCCTGTCCTGAGTGCACTCAAAGACTGGCTCTCAATCGAGTCAAACTGTGTGAACCAATCCACTGAATCGACACCGTGATTTGCATAGCAAATACCATGATACGTGAAGAAGGAACAACTCTTTTTTTTTTCTGATGAAAGAATAGAATAGATTATTAAATATTGGGAGGAAAAAAAACTTTGTGTTTGGTCACGGCTGCACAAAGAAAGTACTTAGGGATTTGCAGAATTCTATTGTTTCTATCAAGAGTGCGGACGAAACGAAGCAGCGCTACTGAGCAGGTGGGAAATGGACACGGAGGAAATGATTAAGGATGAAAGAATACGCTTTTATTACTGGAATATTGCCAATGAAGAACAAAGCGGTGCATTGGGGGGACAAACAATGGTGTTGAGGGATTAGTTGTGGGGAACAATAGTTATCGGTGATTGGTTGCTGGAAACAATGGTGATCAGCGATCGGCTATTGGGAAAAATGTTGACAAGTGATTGGACATTACGGACCATGGTGATCAGTGATGGGTCCTTGGGAGCATTGGAGATCTGTGATTGGCCATTGGGAACAATGATGATCAGTTAATTGGTTGTTGAAGACAATGATGGTCAGTGATTGGTCGTTGGGAATGATGGTGATCAGTCATTGGGGACCATGGTGATCAGTGATTGGACATTGGAGATCATGGTGATCAGTGATTGGACATTGGGAACGATGTTGATCAGTGATTGGACATTGTGGACCATGGTGATCAGTGATTGGACATTGGAGATCATGGTGATCATTGATTGGACATTGGGAACGATGGTGATCAGTGATTGGACATTGTGGACCATGGTGATCAGTGATTGGACAATGGGCACCATGGTGATATTTTGATCATGTCTGAGTCTAGACACAAGTAAACTCAGACTTTATCGGCAATATCACCTGAAAAAGTGCTGGACCTCACCTTGAACTAGGGGTGTGGCCTACTGATCAACAAGCTGCTGTAACCAATCAGTGTGCTGCTATATCTGAAACATACACTTTCATATACTTGCAAACAAATGGAGAGAAAAGAGCTTGCTTGCGTCATTGGATTAGAATCCCATAATACACAAGTCCCAGCTATAAATCTATTGATTCTTTACCCGTAAAGTGACATGACAGCGACTCGCAGCTGCTAACCTCAAATCATCTGTGTGTATAGCGAGAGGAACCGTAGTAAAGGAACCTGACTCACACTGAGAGATCTCCCTTTATTACGTTTCTTAAGTGCGCGTAAAAGATCTGATCAGATCAGATTATTATTCTTTTTTTGCGGTTATCAGATTCATTTAAAGCCACTTTTGCCGCCTTCAGGTCGTGCTCAAACGATAACGTGTACGAGTCTGGAGGTAACGTCGAGTTCATTGCGCCGGCCGCTCCGGCTTATTGTTCTTGACGTGACCCGGAAAGTCGGGGTTAATAGGAAAATACGAGCTCCCGAGTTGTAATTACGACGTCGTGGTGGCTCGAAGGCGGCGTCTGTCATGGTGCCAGGCGGAACAGCAGGAAGCTTGTTCTCTTTAAGCTCTTCACGCCAATGTTCGAACGGATTTCCTTTCACGTAGTTCACAGTTGACCAACTAACACACTATAAACGAAAAGTAGACTTCTACATGACTTTACAGCACGTGAAAAACTGACGGTATTAGTTATTTAGAAATAATGCCATAACATAAGGAAACCCTTCCAGAATCCGAGGTCCAGAATGCCCAGTGTCTCAGTGATGGGCACAGAATACCCATAATGCAGTTTGTCATATGTGAGGACTAGTGTGGCGCCTCAAGCGTATCTATACTATCTTTTGTAGACTTTATACTGCGTCTTTCACGGGAATATGACACATTTTAAAGGTCATTTGAGATCATAAAGCGCACCGACATACATGGAAAAGCACCACGTGCTTCACACTGTGATGTGGTGGTTATTTATGTCTCCGCGTTTCGTTTCTGATGTTATCCTACACAAGACTCTGGACTTGTGATGCGCCGAATTTGCTCAAAGATGCTTCTCCCGTTCTCTCCCCGAGCGAGACGCCCACGCTGTGTGTTAGTTTGTCCTCGGGGGAGACGTGGTGGGGTGGGCGTGACATTCGCTTTCTCCTGGGGATGAACAGAGACGAAGACGTGCGTGCGTGCGTGCGTGCGCGTGTGTGTGTGTGTGTGTGTGTGTGTGTGTGGCGCGCGCACGTGTGTACGTGATGTGTGACCGAGTCCCATCTGTCTGGTTTTCTAAAGTCCGTGAGATGAACGAGTCATTTAAGCAGTCATAATCGATGGCAGGTTTTTGTGATCAAGATAAATCATGTCAGGAACATTTTCCACCATTTATTGTGAAATTTGAACCCGTTAGGGGGGGAGGGTGGGGGGATGTGTAATAACCTGGTTGCGTAAGTTTGCACACCCCTAAACTAATCCTCAGTTGAAGCAGCTTTAGATTTGATCACGGCGTTCGGTCTTTGTGGGTAAGAGTCGCGTCTTGACTCAGCGATATTTTGCCGTTCTTCCTTGTGAAAGCGTTCTAACTCGGTCAGACTGGCTGGGAATCTCCTGTGCACAGCCCTCTTCAGGTCACCACACAGATCTTTGATTGGATTTAGATCTGGACTCTGGCTGGGCCGTTCCAACACCCTGAACTTGTTTTGCCGGGGCCGTTCCTTTGTTGATCTGGAGGTCTTGCTTTGAGTCGTCGTCGTGCTGAAAGATTGTATTTGGAGATCTTCATTTTCCCCTTCACTCTGATTAAAGCCCCAGTTCACATTCCACATTCCCACATTCCCAATTTTAAAATGGCGTGCACACTTCTGCAAATGGATGAAAAAAAGATGACGCGATGTTTTAAAAACAGGAAGTGCAAAATCTGGAGTAATAAACTGTCCGTAGAGCTTTAAGGTGATGCACGAGCTTTATGCGATGATGCGTTCCCACTTCCTCTAAAAAGCGTTCCAATCTCTCAGTGGTGGAGAAAGACCTCATATCCGGCCAATCGGATCGTTCCTTTTAGACGGATCAATACACCTCGTGCTTTCCAGCTTCTGCTCTGCTTCCACAGACCGCTGTGTGGACAAACAGGAAACACAAGCACGAGGGGGCGTGGCTCTGGTTTAACGGCCCGCCGAAGGGCACGACGAGGTGTAAATGATAAAGCTGTCTCGCTGTCAGACGCATCAGACTCTCAAACTGTAGGGGGCGTGACCTAAAGTTTAAACGAGGAATTTAAACATTAGACTCGTTTTTATATTACTGACGTGAATGATTTCTTTTGAAGCAAGTGAGGATTTTTTTTTCACCCCCCCCCCCTCCTTCGTTTTTTTACTTCTTAAGCACTTTTATGAAGCCTTCGTATTTCTACTTGAGATATTGGACGAGAGTGTTTGTGACCCTGCTCATTTCTCTGCATTACGAATAGCGAAAGTACTAAAAGAAATTCAGTACTGTGTGAGTCATGTAGATTCAGAGTTTCCTGTTAAAGCCGTACTAAAGTAAACATGTCCAAAGAGACATAACACAAGGCTTGAAGAAAATATGTGTGTGTGTGTGTGTGTGTGTGTGTGTGTGTGTGTGTGTGTGTGTGTGTGTGTGTGTGTGTGTGTGTGACCATAATAGAAATCGTTAGTGTAAGACTTTGGGTGTGAGGGTGAAAAGTCTTATCTCTTCTCCACAGGACTGACTGTAAAAGTGTGTGTGTGTGTGTGTGTGTGAGAGAGAGAGAGAGAGAGAGAGAAAATATGTTTTCAATTTCCCCAAAAAAATAAAAAAAAAATGTAAAATTTGGAATTAAAGCTGAGATTCACCAAAAATATGGAATTAACGTACACACTCCTGATGGAACAAATAAATCAAAACACTTATATTCTGGGGCAGTGGTGATTTGGCGGTTAAGTCTCGGGGTTACCGATCAGAAGGTCGGGGGTTCGAGCCTCAGCACTGCCAAGCTGCCACTGTTGGGCCCTTGAACAAGGCCCTTAGCCCTCTCTGCTCCAGGGGGCGCTGTATCATGGCTGACCCCAGCTTCCTAACATGCCGGGGTATGCGAAGAAAAGAATTCCACTGTGCTGTAACGTATACGTGATCAATAAAGACTCGTTATCATCATATTAATGATTGATTAGTGATGACTTGGCAAATAATGACGGTCTGAAGTGTAAAATCCGTTCTGTAAGAGCGCGCATCACCTGGAAGTCGATTCTTTTACGTTTACGTCACAGTCTGAAGTGTTTTATTCCTCGTCTGCCGCAGCAGTTTACCGCAGGTATTAGAAGCGATATTTTCCTCTAAGACAAAAAAAACAAAACAATGGTAGCTGTTAGCTAGCTGTTAGTGAATACCTCAAAGTTACAGCGTTTACCTTTGACACTGGAGACTCCTTCCATAAATGATACGTAAATCATCGCCTCGTGACAAAATATCAACGAATAGAATCGATGACGTGTGGGAACGAGCGCGTGATTATAAACCTGCGCTACTGTCAGAGCCGCTGTTATAGAGAACTAATCCGCACCTTCTGACCAATCAGAATGCTCAGCTCCGTGATTCTGCTCAAAATTATACTGCGGATCATATTTCACTAAACACTGATCTCTTCTTCTCCTTCTCTAGCTGTGTGCTCCGGTCCCGCCCTGCATCCTTCCTTCCCTCCCTCCCGCTCTCTCTCTCTCTCTCTCTCTCTCTCTCTCTGTCTGTGTCTGTGAAAGAAGATGAGCACGTCTCCCACTCCTAAAGGGACGCCGGTGCAGCACAGCCCGGTGGACGGGGAGTGTGTGGTGATGGACGCGGTTCAGTCCCCGCCGCAGCAGGTCACTCCGACCAGCGGCTCGAAGAATCGCATCTCCAGCCTTCTGCAGAGCCCCGTGAGTGTGTGTCTCTGTCTCTCTCTCTCTCTGTGTCTCTGTCTCCTTCACCCTCATTAAGTTCCCAAAGATATGATTAGCTCTACAGCTTAACCATAATCTGTCCCAACTCATCCTTTCACAGCTGCACACACACACACACACACACACACACACACACACAAAAAGTGCATTAGAGAGAAATTGGCCACAGAAGTGCATTAGTGAGAGCAACAGATAGAGAGCGAGAGAAAGAGAAAGACATACAGAGAGATGGAGTGAGAGAGAGACAGAAAGAGCTCAGGAAAGTGCATTAGACATAGGAAATGTTTTAGAGAGTCTGTCAGACAGGGAGAGAGAGAAACCGTGAGCGAGCGAGGGAGAGAGAGAGAAAGAGAGAGAGGGAGCTATGGAATGGGAGATAGTGACAGATAAAGGGAGAGAGACTGAGTATGTGAGTATGTGTGAGAGGGTGTCGATACAAAGAGAAAGAGAGACAAACAGTGAGAGAGACAGGAAAAGTGAGAGGGACAGTAAAAAAAGAAAGACAGATAGTGACAAAGCCAGGAAAAGAGAGAGAGAGAGGCAGACAGTGTGAGAGACAGACAGACAGTTAAAGAGAGAGAGACAGTGGGAGAGAGAGACAGAGACAGTAAAAAAGGGAGAAACAGAGACAGTAAAGGAAGGAGACAGAGACAGTAAAGAAGGGAGAGAGAGAGACAGTAAAAGAGAGAGAGAGAGAGAGAGAGAGACAGTAAAAGAGAGAGAGAGAGAGAGACAGTAAAGGAGGGAGAGAGAGTAAAGGAGAGAGAGATAGACAGTGGGAGTGAGGGAGAGAGACAGTGGGAGGGAAAGTGGTGATATTATCAGCATGCTGGCGTTAGTTGTCACTAGAGAGGAGAGAGGGTGAGAGAGAGAGAACTTTTATGTGCAGGAATTACTGCAAGCTCCACTGAGAGGTACTGTGTGTGTGTGAGAGAGTGTGTGAGAGTGTGTGAGAGTGTGTGAGAGTGTGTGAGAGTGTGTGAGTGTGTGTGTGTGTGTTTGTGTGTGTGTGTATTTGTGTGTATTTGTGTGTTGGTGTGTGTGTGTGTGTGTGTGTGTGTGTGTGTGTGTGTGTGAAAACCGGTAGCTATACTTTATCAATATAGTAAATCGTGACTAGTAAATAATTGTAGATGCCTTTCTGTTTATACACATGCCTGTGTGTGTGTGTGTGTGTGTGTGTGTGTGTGTGTGTGTGTGTGTGTGTGTGTGTGTGTAGTCGTTCCATGAGGAGTTGGACATGTTGATTCAGGAGCAGATGAAGAAAGGTGGGAGCTCGTCCAGTCTGTGGGCTCTCAGGCAGATCGCTGACTTCATGGCCTTTCACGGTTCTCCTGCTGCACTGCCCTCCTGTGAGCAAAACACACACACACACACACACACACACACACACACACACAGAGAGAGAACAAGTGTATGTACTGTGTCAGTAGACGAGGTTATGTGTCTACAAGTGAAGCCAGAATGTCTCTGAGGCCCTCTAGTGGCTGGCTGCGGTACAGTTTTTAACTCCGCCCATTCCCATGTAAGTGAA
>CM022773.1:1949143-1981643 GCA_012411365.1 Ameiurus melas | reverse complement strand
CACTCTCTCTATACAACTCTCACCCTCTTTATATACTCTCACTCCTCTTTTATACACTCCTCACTCTCCTTTATTACTCTCACCCCTTACACAACCTCACCCCTTACTATACCTCACCTCCCTTATACACTTCACTCTCCTTTATACACCTCTCACTCTCTCTATACACTCTCTTTATACACCTCACACCTACCTCTTTATATACTCTCACTCTCTTTATACACTCTCACTCTCTCTTTATATACTCTCACTCTCTCTTTATACACTCTCACTCTCTCTTTATATACTCTCACTCTCTTTATACACTCTCACTCTCTTTATATACTCTCACTCTCTTTATACACTCTCACTCTCTCTTTATACACTCTCACTCTCTCTTTATACACTCACTCTCTCTTTATACACTCTCACTCTCTCTTTATACACTCTCTCTTTATACACTCTCACACTCTCACTCTCTCTTTATATACTCTCACTCTCTTTATACACTCTCACTCTCTCTTTATATACTCTCACTCTCTCTTTATACACTCTCACTCTCTCTTTATATACTCTCACTCTCTTTATACACTCTCACTCTCTCTTTATATACTCTCACTCTCTTTATACACTCTCACTCTCTCTTTATACACTCTCACTCTCTCTTTATACACTTTCACTCTCTTTATACACTCTCACTCTCTCTTTATACACTCTCACTCTCTTTATACACTCTCACTCTCTTTATACACTCTCTATACACTCTCACTCTCTCTTGATACACTCTCTCTTGATACACTCTCACTCTCTCTTTATACACTCTCACTCTCTTTATACACTCTCACTTTCTCTTGATACTCTCTCACTCTCTTTATACACTCTCACTCTCTCTTTATACACTCTCACTCTCTCACTCTCTTTATACACTCTCACTCTCTTTATTCACTCTCTATACACTCTCACTCTCTCTTGATACACTCTCTCTCTTGATACACTCTCACTCTCTCTTTATACACTCTCACTCTCTTTATACACTCTCACTTTCTCTTTATACTCTCTCACTCTCTTTATACACTCTCACTCTCTCTTTATACACTCTCACTCTCTCACTCTCTCTCTTTATACACTCTCTCTTTATACACTCTCTTTATACACTCTCTCTCACTCTCTCTTTATACACTCTCACTCTTTCTTTATACACTCTCACTCTCTTTATACACTCTCACTTCTCTTTATACTCTCTCACTCTCTTTATACACTCTCACTCTCTCTTTATACACTCTCACTCTCTCACTCTCTCTCTTTATACACTCTCTTTATACACTCTCTTTATACACTCTCTCTCACTTTCTCTTTATACTCTCACTCTCTTTATACACTCTCACTCTCTCTTTATACACTCTCTCTTTATACACTCTCTTTATACACTCTCTCTCACTCTCTCTTTATACACTCTCACTCTTTCTTTATATACTCTCTCTCACTCTCTCTTTATACACTCTCACTCTCTCTTTATACACTCTCACTCTCTCTTTATACACACTCTCTCTCACTCTCTCTTTATACACTCTCACTCTCTCTTTATAAACTCTCTCTCTTACTCTCTCTTTATACACTCTCTCTTTATACACTCTCACTCTTTCTTTATACACTCTCACTCTCTCTTTATACACTCTCTCTCACTCTCTCTTTATACACTCACTCTCTCACTTTCTCTTTATACACTCTCTCTTTATACACTCACTCTCTCTTTATACACTCTCACTCTCTTTATACACTCTCTCTCTTACTCTCTCTTTATACACTCTCACTCTTTATTTATACACTCTCTCTCACTCTCTCTTTATACACTCACTCTCTCACTTTCTCTTTATACACTCTCTCTTTATACACTCTCTCTCTCATTCTCTCTTTATACACTCTCTCTTTATACACTCTCTCTCTCATTCTCTCTTTATACACTCTCTCTTTATACACTCTCACTCTCCCTTTATACACTCTCACTCTCTCTTTATACACTCTCTCTCACTCTCTCTTTATACACTCTCTCTCACTCTCTCTTTATACACTCTCACTCTCTCACTCTCTCTTTATACACTCACTCTCTCTTTATAAACTCTCTCTCTCACTCTCTCTTTATACACTCTCTTTCACTCTCTCTTTATACACTCTCACTCTCTCTTTATAGACTCTCACTCTCTCTTTATACACACTCTCTCTCTTTATAAACTCTCTCTCTCACTCTCTCTTTAGACACTCTCTATACACTCTCACTCTCTCTTTATACACACTCTCTCACTCTCTCTTTATACACTCTCACTCTCTCTCACTCTCTCTTTATACACACTCTCTCACTCTCTCTTTATACACTCTCTCTCACTCTCTCTTTATACACTCTCACTCTCTCTTTATACACTCTCACTCTCTCACTCTCTCTTTATACACTCTCTCTCACTCTCTCTTTATACTCTCTCTCTCACTCTATCTTTATACACTCTCTCTCACTCTCTCTTTATACACACTCTCTCTTTATACACTCTATACACTCTCACTCTCTCTTTATACTCTCTCTCTCACTCTCTCTTTATACACTCTCTCTCACTCTCTCTTTATACACTCTCACTCTCTCTTTATACACTCTCACTCTCTCTTTATACACTCTCACTCTCTCTTTATACTCTCTCTCACTCTATCTTTATACACTCTCTCTCACTCTCTCTTTATACTCTCTCTCTCTCACTCTATCTTTATACTCTCTCTCTCTCTCTTTATACACTCTCTCTCACTCTGTCTTTATACACTCTCAGTCTCTCACTCTCTCTTTATACACTCTCTCTCACTCTCTCTCACGCTCTCTTTATACTCTCTCTCTCTCACTCTATCTTTATACACTCTCACTCTCTCTTTATACACACTCTCTCTTTATACACTCTCTCTCACTCTCTCTTTAAACTCTCTCTATCTCACTCTCTCTTTACACTCTCTGTCTCTTTATACACTCTCTCTCACTCTCTCTTTATACACTCTCACTCTCTCTATACATTTTCTCTTTATACACTCACTCACTCTCACTCACTCTCTCTATTCTCACTCGCTCTCTCTCTCATGCTCTCTCTCTTCTCTCTCTCTCTTGCTGTCTCTCTATTTCTCTTCTCTCTCTTCTCTCTCTCACCTTCCTCTTCTCTCTCTCACTCCTCTCTCTCTCTCTCTCTCTCTCTCTCTCTCTCTCTCACTCTCTCTCTCTCTCTCACTCTCTATACTCTCTCACTCACTCTCTCTCTTCTCACTCGCTCTCTCTCTCATGCTCTCTCTCTCTTTCTCTCACTCTCTTTCTTTATACAATCTCTCTTTATAAACTCTCTCTCTCTCTCACTCTCTCTTTATACTCTCTCTCACTCTCTCTCTCTCTCACTCTCTCTCTATACTCTCTCTCACTCACTCTCACTCACTCTCTCTCTTCTCACTCGCTCTCTCTCTCTTTCTCTATCTCTCTCTTCTCTCTCTCACCCTCTCTCTTCTCTTTCTCTTCTCTCTCTCTCTTCTCTCTCTGTCTCTCTCTCTTCTCTCTCTCACTCTCTCTTTCTCTCGCTCTCTCTCTCTCTCTCTTTTCTCCCTCGCTTTCTCTCTCACTCTCTCTCTTTTCTCTCTCTCACTCTCGCTCTCACGCTCTCTCTCTCTCTCTCTCTCTCTCTCTACTGTGCTGATTAACTTTGCACTGGAGACTCCTTCCATAAATGTTAAATAAATGTCTCCTAACAAAAATAAATAACCAAAAAAAAAGCAAAATAACACAGAAAAAAAGTAATTCCTTTATTATCAATCTTACAAGTCCCCCTGTATGAGCCGTTACTATAGAAACAATAACCTGTCGTTCATGTTACAGCCGGAACTACCTGTGCTGTTATACGAAAATAATGCACACCTTCTGACCAATCAGATTGGAGTATTCAACCACGTTGAGGTGTAACGAAAATTAGTCAACATCATCTTACCAATCAGAATCCGGAATTCAGCAGCAGTGTGGTGTAATGAGGAACAAATATTCTGTGCCTCCGCAAGCATTTCTCTCTGGAAATAAAATCGTAAGTCAAAACGGTCACAAATGTTTGTTTTGTTTGTTTCTTTACAATCTGATTACTCTCTCAGCAATGTTTACAGGCTTACAGGCATCTCAGAAGGCGCAAACGTTTGACTCGGATTTGATAGGGCTGGGCGATATGACAAAAATATCTCTACCGTACATGACGCGTATCGCGGTGTATAATTTAGCTAACAAACTGGCCGCAAAACGCAAGTAAAATAAACTAAAACCGCTCCACTGACTTTGACGGTACTTTTCTTTAACGCCTACAAAGACAAGGAAGACGAGGAGTTTTAAAAAAATAAATAATTACATCAAATCAACAGCATCCATTTCATTTGTAATTATTAACAACGTAAAAAAAAAAAAAAAAAACCTCAGCATACCAACGATATCTCAGAAAAGTGTATCGTGGAATCGTTGATCACGATATCGATATTATATCGATATATCGCCCAGGCCTAGGACTTGATTCAATAAGCAGCATTTTGGAAGGGATTTATTACGATGTAAAAATTTATAACAGGGAGCTATCTGAGTAATAATGATGCTGAGTATTCATTAGAAATTTCTTCTTATTCTCTCTCTCTCTCTCTCTCTCTCTCTGTGTCCCTCTGCAATGCAGAGGAGATATTTCAGGATCATGAAACAGATTGCTGCAGTGTCTCTGCTGCCCTCTGGCTGATCCGCTCTCTACCCGTTTTATCATTACGCCTCCTCCAGCTCTCATATTCACCTCCGTAATACGTTCACTCGTACCGTAAATCTCTCACCATGTACGCTCCGTGTCCTCTCGTCCTCAGTGGCAGCGGACGGATGAATTGGCCCAAAGCGGCGGCACAGCCATCAAGATCGAAAACCCCAACCAGTTCGTTCCTCTCTTCACCAACCCACAGGAGGTTCTGGAGACCAGAAATAAGGTACGACGTGACGTGAAGCAACAGGATCACAGAAAAAAATGAAGAATAAATATATAAATAAATAAATAAATAAATAAAATCGACCTTTTCCATTCTCTCTCTCTTTTCCCCCTCTCTGTCTTAAAGTTTATAAGACTATTACAGAAAAAATTACGCAAACCGTCACGTTATCGAGAAACCGCAACGCGTTAAACTCCTCTGTGTTTAAGTCACAGCGTTAGCCCTGACACCGGAGACTCCTTCCAGAAATGTTCCAGAAATTCCAGAAAACTTATCACCACATCAACCGTTTTTTTTTTTTTTTTTTTTTTTAAATCCGCGTCCCCGCTATAGAAACGCTAACGTATCAGAACGAAATCTAAACCTGGGTTTTGTTTCATTATTTATTATTATTTTTTTTAAAGCTCTTGTATAAAAACGAATCAACCAATCACCTTCTGACCAATCAGAGTGGAGAATTCGCTTCAGCGGTGCTCTTATGTCATTCATTTTAACTCCTTGTAGAACTGGACAACAAGCTTGTAAACATGTTTTGTTTTTTTGTCGTCTTTATTTCAGATCCGAGAGCAGAACCGTCAGGACATGAAGACGGCAGGACCGCAGTCTCAGTTATTAGCCGGCGTGATCACAGAGAACAGCCCACCGGTACAACAACCTCAGACAGTCATGATGTCCCGATCACGATGTGCGCGAGCCAGAATACAACAGCCGTGGTTATGCAGACGTCTGGATAGAAGCCGGTAGACGCTTATGAGTGATTTAGAGTCACCTGAATCGACCCGTGGGCGTGTATATCGGACAGGTGGGAGGAAAGTGGAGAGCCCACGGACGCGGAGAGAGATCGCTCTGTAGTTTGAAGCGCGTGACGAAACGCCGCTGTATGTGTGTTTATTTACAGATCGGATTTTGAGTGAGATTGACATCTCCGTTAAGGCGATTATACTCAGGGCGGGGTTACTATAGCTCAACAAACTATTCCTTTAGCACGTGTTCACGAACGATTTTCTGTCTATTCAGTTTACAGCTAATCTCAGGATAATCTCACGCTCGGTCAGGGATAGCGATCGATAAGACTGAACGAGTTAGAGTGTTAATCATGTTCCAGCCTTTATTGAGTCCCTCATACCGTCACTACACACATCATCATCATCATCATCACTTCAGTGAAGTGGAATAATCTGGGAAATAATCCCAGATGACCTAAAAACGAGTTGTGTAACCATTCCTTAGGTCTGATGTTTCAAAAGATTGATGACGCTGTGTGCATTTGTGTTTTGTACATGCGCCTCTCGACACAGTCTCCCGAGAAGGTTGAGCCTCCTTCGACCCCCGAGCCGGAACCACCGAATCCGTTCAACGAGCTGACGGATCAGGCGCTGGAGGAGTATCACAAAGAAGTCCAGCGCAAGCAGCTCGCCGTGGATGGTACGCCCCCTACGCCACTAACGACTAATCGCCCGCATGTTGCATTTTGTCAACCCAACCGGTCACTCGTGCACGGACCGACGGCCGAGCGACAGGCCGACGTTCGGTTTCTACGCGACGTGTGTTGACGCTCGAATGGAGATCTCTAAAGCGACGAATCGAAACGGCGATCTCGGACGGTTCCTCGGACTGGAATACGGCGCGTGTGGTGCGACGGTTCTTCCGTTCCCCGTTCGCAACTTGAGTTCCTACCTGCGATTAGTTCCCGTTTAATGTTTGATGCGCAAAAACGGAAGAAAAACGTATAACTGTGGTTTGGTCTTGTCCTGTCGTATACGACCTCTCGGTACATGTGTATAGAGACATTTCGAAGGAAGTAAAGCTTCTGGTGAGGTTACGTAGCTAGAACAATTGGCTTGATTTGCTAATCTGGTCTGACAACAACGTCAGTACATAGCCGCGCATGTTACCTCATTTAAATTTAATAATAAAATAAAATTCACTCTGATTAATGCGTTTTTAAATTCGTATTTAGCTAGTTAGCTTTTGAAGTGATTTATAGCTACTATATATACACGCCACAGTACAGGCCACACCCACAAGTGGAAACAATAGTGGTTGTTACACACCTGCAAGCGCTGCCTGCTAAAGTGAACGTAGAGTAAATCCCGATCAGAGAAGAAAATCTAAATTTAGTGTCTAGTCAATTCTTATGGCATGAAAAGAGACTTTGTCAACGTAGCCGATGAGCCGATGGCAGGTTTTGTGGCCTGAACGTTGTTTCTTTGTAGCTAACAAGTAATGGTAGCTTATAGCTTATAGCTTAGCATAAATCACACACTCGCGTTGCATCATTCAGACACACTCTCATCTATACAGTGGATAAAAACACTTTGTTGGAGCACATCGTTTGACGGCAGACTTGAAAAGGGGCGTGGCCTACAAATGAAGGCGGGGTTAGAAGCGGTGTGGACAATAACGTAGTTCAAGTTAGATTTGTGTGTGTGTGTGTGTGATATATATATATATATATATAATAATACATACACTGCTGTGAAAACGTAATCACCCCCATTCCTGATTTCTTTGTCCAAAACCAACTGGCCCTGTGGTGAAAAAGTATTCACCCCCTTAGTTGCGTAACCAAATGTAACTGATAATTGATTACTGCGAGTACTTTTTAATCTACTACCTATCTAAGCATCACTTCGGTGAAGATTTTCGTGTAAGGTGAAGTAGGCTTAAAAGGCCTCAGTAAGCCTGATCATCATAAAGTGGTGTGTTTTCTGTTTGCTCGCGTTTTCCCGATATTATATTACATTCCGTATGCGGATCTGAAACCGGACAGGTGTGCGAAAATGGAGGAAATCAGGAGGCGGGCAAATATTATTTCACGAAATACAACCTTCAGACACCAGACATGTCTTAGCTGATCGGCTTCGTCTGGAGTAAAGCGCAAATTGTGTACATTCAATACTTGGCCAAATGATTACATGTACAACAGTGACAAATCAAAGGATTCATTCTGTTCCTTTTGAAATATATCTCGTTAACTTTCCAGGATCGTTAATTACTCTCGGATATTAAGATTTACAAGGTGTTGGTCCACAATATCACTAAACGTTCATTCTTACGCAAAGCTCTGTCCTAACACCTGTCTCACTCTTTTAACTCACTAATCACTCGTTTCTACGTCTCCTTCCTGCCACGTGTTCCCTACCCGTGTCAGGTGGGGAGGAGGTGATGAACGATACGGGGACCCCTCCCCCTGCTTCCTCTCCCACAAAAGTCCCCTCCCCTACCAAGCCACCTGCATCAGGTGAGCCCTCACACCACACCCTCGCACCTTCGGCATGTCTTTAACACACTCACAGCATGTGTTTAGTAACGGTTAACACTACGGACCAGGGCTTTCTGAATACCTCTGCTGAATTTGTTGCTCATTCTTAGATGTGTGGGCGGAGCTAGATCGCTGATTGGTCAAGCAAAACTGTCACAGAATTGTCCTCAGTATCAATTTTATCATCCTATTTAACGTTTGGGATTTATTTTTATTTATTTGCCCGCAGCGATGTACTCAGATTTGCTTTGCTGCTGAAATGGACCTCAAACTTACATGTTATTCACGTTATCTCAGACTCAGTCTTCTACATATGCTCACTACGCCGTGCTGGATAATTTCTCAACCTGCACAAGTGTTCTGTTTAAATGTTCCTGTTTTCGAGACGTTTCTTCTTCCCCATAAATGTGCCGTGAAAAAATACTCAAACACCACTAAATACTCGTGAGCAAATTCCTTTCAAACCTGTGAGTCAGTTTGTCGAGTGTGAATCAAAGCGAATCAGAGTTGATTCGTTCGGTTCGTTCGCTCTTCGGTTTGGTTTCACACGGCACAGAATTAGACGAAGTGGGGGGGACTTTGTCTGAGGGTCGTGTAGAGCTGAAAATGTCGTCGTAAAATAGAGTGACGGAAAAAGTTGAACAAATCTTTACAGAGTTAGTGTAGAGATCACAAAAATGATGCGAGCACGGAGCACACGGAGCCGGTGCTGAGTAAATGATGAGATAATTATATAAATAACATTTTGTGTGCCACAACCAGATTTTAATTTCTCTCTTTTTTGGCATATTTGCAGTGCTACATCTCTGTCCTTTGGCTCAGTTTAGTAGTTTTAGCAACAACAAAAAAAAAAAACCCAACAAAACACACAGCATGTTTGATTCACTTCCTGAAGATAGTCGATTCGGAGTCGAATCGCTGGTCGAATCGGACCAGAATGTGATCGCTGCATTCTCGCCTGGTTAAAGAACCGCACCGAGAACAACACACCAGAGTTCTGCTCGAACCCACTTAACGCTGCAGATGTGCAAAAAAAAAAAAAACAATAAAGAAAAACACTCGTTTAACCCTTTGACCTCTTGTTCCGATTTCAGAGACGGACGGGAAATCCACGGTCCCGAACGGGAAGGAGGAGGACGAGAAGCAGCAGCAAGAGCTGGAGAAAGGATTGAAGGCTCTCTCCACCAGTGACACGTCAGAAAGCTCGGTGGTCCCGCCCACCGCCCCGCCCACCAAGCCTGTGGGCACCACCCCCGAAGGCTCTCCCTCCAAGTCCCCGTTCAAGAAGAAGAAGAAGTTCAAAGCACCGTCGTTCCTGAAGAAGAGCAAGAAGCAGAAGGAGAAAGCCGAGACTTGAGCTCTCTCTCTCTCTCTCACTCTCTCACTCACACACACACACACACACACACACACACGTCTGTCGTTCGGGAACTCGATTAACACTCAGTGTCTATCCATCTGTTTATCCATGAAGCATCTACAGATGATTGTTTTATAACAAGGTAATTCTCACCACGATCTGACTAACCCCCCCTGTAAAGAAAGCTCCGGAAACGAGCTCTTCACGCGCTTTTTAAAACCATATTACACTCGGCACGAGCATATTAGACGAGAACGTGGCATGAAGTTGGCACTTTTGATTGTTCGCTGACGGTCATATTCACACGTACTTGCCCATGTACGATTCTATGACGTGTAATCATGTTTCATCTTTACACGACTCCGACGCGGCTTCCTGTTCACGTTTCACGTGGTTATGAATAGAATATATGAACAGAAGAAAAAAAACAAAAAAACAAACACCAAATGAACATGACTTTGGCTTGTATATGCAACGAAAAGCCCAACTTTAAAACAGCACTCGGACATTCCACTTCCTGAATTTTATTTTATATAATCGATGACTTTCTTTTGCAGTTGTAATTATTTTTACGATCAGTGACTCTTATTGAATTGCCTTTGTGTGTATATGTGCTGGTTTGAATCCATGTCATGTTAGAATGTAAAGTGATAGCCTGAATGCTAGGTTGTACCAATCATTAAAAATCGTTGAAAATTATTTCGGCGTTGTTGTTGTTGTTTTTCTTAAATAATTAATCGCATACTTATTAGGGGGCCAAGCACCGAAGGTGTGTAGACACCCAACTGTTATTCTACCTTTCCTTTCTCTTCTTCTTCTGGCTAGTGTGCATAAGGCAACCCATAGAACCATCTGGTAAAAAGCTGTGAAATTTGGCATACTGATTGAGGAGGGTCTAAGGAACATTCTGACCAAATTTGGGCCAAGTGCTGTTAACGCTCTAGCCCCACCATTGGGTCAAATTTGGGCCTAATTTAGAAGTATGTTTATGGTAATAACTTTTGAACCGTGTGTCCAAAATTTAAAAGCCTTTGATGTAAATTTCTGCCTAATTAGATTTTCCGCCATCTTGGATTTTGTCAAAAACTGTTTTTTCGCTACTCTTCCTACAAATTTTTTCCAATCGTAATCAAATTTGGCAAATATCATCTTCATCAAAGCCTCACAAGAGTTATCCAAAAAACGGTGTAATACTCCAAACGGTTTGTCTGTAATGGGTCAACGAATCTGACAACGAAGCCGCCAAACAGTAAGTGAGGCTATGTCTCAGCAACGACTTTGCACACTGACACAAAACTCACCGAGTGTGGGTGCTTGGCCCCCGAAAATGCTGCTTGCAGCTATAATTTTATTATATAGTTTTGTTCTTCGGGGAATTTAGCTTACTGTCATATTTTGTTTCATATTGCTCGTCAACGAGTCAAAAATATACATCACTTTAGTTTGGATTCTACATTAAAAATAAATCTTTAAGTCTAGCCCATATAATGCTATATATATAAACCGTAAATTATATTGTTTTCATCGTCACAGTCTTCATTACTTTTCTGACTGTTGAAGCTACTGTATCTTCTCTAATCTCATTTTTCTGCGGCAATCCGATCATCTAATTGAATGTTTTAGATTCAGTTTTATTCATTTACACACTGATGTTCTCTCAGTTGTTTTGTTGCTGACATTCAGCTCGATATTACACTTTAGTGTTTTAGTTTCATCCCAAATGCCTTCTTATTTACTATACTGTATATGTTCACTACATAGGGTACATCACACAAAGGTCACTCTCTCTGTCTCCTAAGGCATTCATTAAAGTCTCGTTGGAATAAAATACCTGTGCGGACAAACACACTGTTTTATGTTAAATTACAGATGATTTGGAAGTGATTTACATTTAGATTTTTCCTTAAAAAAAGCCATGAGAGAGAGAGAGAGTGAGGGAGAGAGAGTGAGGGAGTGTGACAGACAGAGAGAGAGAGAGAGAGAGTGAGGGAGTGTGACAGAGAGAGAGAGTGAGAAAAAAAGAGAGGAGAGAGAGTGAGGAGTGAGACAGAGAGAGAGAGAGTGAGGAGAGTGAGGAGAGAGAGAGAGGTGTGACACAGAGAGTGAGTGAGGGAGAGAGAGAGTGAGGGAGAGAGGTGAGGGGTGAGACAGAGAGAGAGAGTGAGGAGAGAGAGAGGTGAGGGAGAGAGGTGAGGTGTGACAGAGAGAGAGAGTGAGGGAGAGAGATGAGAGAGAGAGAGAGAGAGAGATGGAGAAGAGAGTTTGTGTGTGTGTGTGTGTGTGAGAGAGAAAGAGAGAGAGAGAGAGAGAGAGACAATAACTACTGGTGTGCCATAGATTATTAAATCTTAAATCATCTAAATTACTGAACACTGAATAAATATTTTTGAATATAGATACTTGATTTAAAATCTGAATTCTGAAGTTGAAGGAGGTTAAATCTAAATAAATAAACACCGATGTGTGCTTTTCATTTCCAATACTATCTGGTTGTTAAATCTTAAGATTTCAATAAGCTTGTAAAACTCTTTATTATTATTATTATTATTATTATTATTATTATTTATTCAAAACTTTGTCAATTTTCTTTCTTCCATATAATGGTTTAACTCGATTCAATACGAATAAAACACGTTTACACCGGAACCGTTATAGCGGAACTAACAGTGCAGTGATTGTTGTTTCCCGACGGAACGTTTTCGTTGACGCGCGCTTGAGTAGAAAATGGCGTAACGTAAACGTTTGCATCGAGAAATTTCCACAAGCGTCTTTGCATTGCTGGTTTGAATAAATAATACTAAAAAAAAAAAGGGATTTGAGTGTGAAAGATGGGGCGAAGCAGGAGCAGATCACCTTCCCGACGAGGTAGGGGTTCTTTATCCGCCTTTAACGGATGATGGATTAATATCAGTGAGGACGCGGACGGTGTTGGATTCATCTTTATTGTTATTGTTTTTTTTTTTTGTTTTTTTGCAGAGAGACGCCGCTCGCGCTCGTCTTCCAGGGACCGCGAGCGCAGGCGCAGGGAAAGGGAACGGGAGCGCGAGCGCTCGCGGTCTCGAGACAGGGACCGGCGTAGGAGCCGCTCGCGCTCACCGCACAGGCGGCGGTCCAGGTGAGCACGCGACGGCACCGAGAAAAACATCTCAACCTTTTATTCTTCTTTCTTTTAAGGCCATGATTAGTTTTATGAAAATTAATGCGAGAACTTAGTCACGTGACATGACATCACCAAAGGCCAGGGTCATGGGTTTTAGTTGTTTAAATCTGGTTTAAGCCACGCCCACTTCGGGTGTAGATACAGATTCAGATCGTGTCCGTTGTGTTACGATCATACAGTGTGATGAGTAATAATCCTGCAGTGTAAAAGCACACACGCACACACACACACAGGTGTCTGAGCAGTCAGCAGGTGACCCGTGTCTGTGTAAACGCAGGTCTCCACGGCGACACCGTTCATCCTCACAGTCTCCGCTCAGGCAGAAGGACCGACGAGACGAGGAGCGGAAGGAGGTGAAGGAGAAGCCTGCGAAGGTCCATCAGATATCCGGTGAGACTGTGTGTGCTCATGAGCTGTTTAATAGACACGGCGGTAATAAACGTGATGATGATTGTGTGTGTGTGTGTGTGTGTGTGTGTGTGTGTGTGGCAGCGGAGGACATGCAGGGTAAAACAGAAGAAGAGATCGAGATGATGAAGCTGATGGGCTTCGGTTCCTTCGACACCACGAAGGTGAGCGTGAGAGGAAATGGTGCGCTCTGAAAAAGCTGAATTGTGGAAATGATTAAAGTCTTCAGCGGGTGTTCTCGCCGGAACCTTATCGAGGCCACGTTTTAAACGCACACGTTCCATGATTTAGATTTTTTAAATAGAATGAAAATAAACCTTTAGACTGACTGATTAAAGCTGCGCCGGTGTGAGAATCTGATTGGTCAGGCGAATGGCTGTTCGTTCCAGCTGCTGTCAATCTTAACAGTCTCGGCATGCTTTTCTCTCTCTCTCTCTGCCTGTATCCCTCTGCGCCCCCCATGTCTGTGTCTGTCCCTCCAGTGTCTGTCTGTCTGTCTCTAATTATATATATCTGTCTCTCTCTCTTCCAGTCTGCCTATCTCTCCCTCTCCCCCAGTGTTTGTCTATCTGTCTCTCCCTGTTTGTCTCCCCCCATGTCTGTTTTTGTCTCTCTTGATCTATTTCTTTCTCTCCATCTGTCTCTCTCTCTGTCTCTGTCTCTTTCTCCCAGTCTTGCACTCTCTCTCTTTCTGTCTCTTTCTCCCAGTCTGTCTCTCTCTCTCTCTCTCTCTCTCTCTCTCTCTCTCTCTTTCTTTCTCCCAGTCTGTCTCTCTCTCTCTCTCTAAGGCTGGGAATCGACTCCGAATCGACTCACCGATTGAAGTGAATCAACATGCCGTGCGCTTTGACCTGCAGTGCTCGTTTGTGTATTCATCTGCTCATTTATTTCGCGCCGGCGTTCCACACGCACTTGGTTTACGTTTTTTCTCTCCCTGGCTGTGTTCCTCACCGCGAACGAGCGAGGATTTACGAGGTTGTTTTCAGCTCCGTCCGCTCCTCAGACGATCAATCCTAGTGAGACGTAAACCACGTTGCTAACGATGACCACACGGTGGCGCCGTGAGACAAACCCCGCAGCTCGTGTTTGTGTTTCGTCCATTTCCTCTGCACCGAGCAGAGAACCATTCGAGGAAAGAATTGTTTACCGCTAGGGCTGATTCTAAAGTCACAGTACACTTGACTTATCTGTTTTTATAAAGCGTTTGTGCATTAAAACTAAACACGCGCATCGACGATCGGTGCCGATTCCGACGATCGGTGCCGATTTCATATCCCAGTGTTTAACCCTCAGCTGCTTTGACATGAGAAATAAACTTTAGCAGTTTAAATAAAGATGAAACGCTTTGTGTCTCGCAGGGTAAGAAGGTGGACGGTTCTGTTAACGCGCACGCCATCAACGTCACTCAGAAGAGGAAATACAGGTTTGTTTTTTTACGTTCTATACCCTCTGTTTTCACGTCTCTTCGTTGCATGCGCGCTTCCGTTCGTTTGCAAGAGGTAGGACCGTATCTGGGAAGTTTTGGCGCCCCAAACCCGAGCCTCTCTCCTCTATCTTCTGAGCCAAATGTTTCGGTACGATGTTCTATTGTGACTGGAGTTGAATGCATCTTACGGTGCGAATATACTTCCGCTGCGCGTACCTCAAGATTTTATTTATTTGCCAAATACAGTTATATAGAGTATCTAAGTTGCAGTGAAATGAAAACCTGGCCTACTCCTCCTCATACTGTGCATTTAAAAATAAGAAACGAGTAGAAAAGACGACCAGGTGCAGCGCGAAGCGGAGAGACTATGTACGGTAGAAGAGTGGAACGCAGCTGCTGCATGACCGCCATCGTTCACACGCTCGTTCCTCCTGTAAATCTAGAGGACTAACCTCTAGACGGTTCTGTCGTCCTCTCTCTGTTCACCTGGTTTACAATCGAACTGTAATGTGTTCAACCTAACTAAACACCGACGAGCTCCGTTTCTCTTCGAAACCTTCTGCCGTCGTCACGGTCTTCGTCTTCGTTCGAAAAAACCCCTCGGCATACGTTCGGAAACATTTACTAATCATGAAAATCCGGATCGCTGGTCCACAAAAGGTTTTTAACATCGAAAACGCTAACCGTAAGGGGAAAAGGGAAAAGTGTTGGTACTCAGTAAGGGTCTAGAGTAGTACGCAAGTATGCGGTTTGAGACACGACGTTAGTTTTAGTCAGTTGTAGACGTGGTGTCGCATGGAAATTTGTTAAATATAGGTGTGCAACAATTATTAGCCCCCTTTTAGTCAGTACTTTTTACTTCCTTTTGCCAAGAGAACAGCTCTGAGTCTTCTCCTATAACGCCTGATGAGGTTGGAGAATACATGGTGATGGATCTGAGAGCATACAGGATCCTCTCCAGATCCTTCACATTTCGAGGTCCATGCTGGTGGACTCTCGTCTTCAGTTCAGCCCACAGGTGTTCTATGGGGTTCAGGTCAGGACCTTGATTTTGTGGTCAGTAAACCATTTCTGTGTTGATGTATGTTTTGGATCATTGTCCTGCTGGAAGATCCAACCATGACCCGTTTTTTTTTTTTTGATTTTTTTTGAGTCCATGATGCCATGTGTCCTAACAAAATGTCCAGGTCCTCTGGCAGAAAAACAGTCCCAAAACATTAAAGATCCACCTCCATATTTAACCGTGGACATGAGGGACTTTTCCATACAGCTACCTCTCTGTGTGCTCCAAAACCACCTCTGGTGTTTATTACCAAAAAGCTCTATTTTGGTTTCATCTGACCCTAGAACCCGATCCCATCTGAAGTTCCAGTCGTGTCTGGAACACTGAAGACGCTCGAGTTTGTTTTTGGATGAGAGTAGAGGCTTTTTTCTTGAAACCCTTCCAAACATCTTGTGCTGACTTCAGATTGTAGTTTCGGAGACTTTCTGACCCCACGACACGGCTAACATCTACAATTCTCCAGCTGTGATCCTTGGAGATGTTTTATCCACTCGAACCGTCCTCTTCACAGTGCGTTGAGACGATATAGACACACGTCCAACTCCAGGTCGATTCATAACATTTCCAGTCGACTGGAACTCCTTCATTATCGCCCTGATGGAGGAAACGGGCATTCTCAATGCGTCTGCTATTTTCTTATAGACACTTCCCATTGTGTGAAGCTCAACAACCTTTTGCCGCACATCACAGCTATATTCCTTAGGTTAGGGTTATTTATACCCCTTTGAAACAGGAAGTCATGGTTGAACTATTTCCTGTTCCTAGTTACCCAGGTGTACTAAAAAAATGTAACATCAGTGAGAATAGACTTCAAATATATTTCTCTCATATGAATTCATTAGCTGCCAATGACTGTTGCGCACACATATTTAACACCATTTTTTTTTTGTTGATAAAACTTGTTTTTGCAATTGTTTCATATCCATGAGAGCAGAGTATTTTTGAACAAAAGACCAAAAGGTTAAACAACAGACAATTTTCACAGCCTTCTTTGCTCATATTTACCAAAGGTGTCAATATATATGATTTTCTGATACTACTTCTTCTTTGGGTAAATTCCTGTGCAGTGGGAGAATATCTTGTATGCCGTGAAGTTGTTATATAATGTGCTAATAAGGTAAGATGGAGATTATTGATTGCAGAGGAAATTGTTTGCGCCAGTTGCTTGACGATCCAGGAAAAAAAAATACAGAAAGAGAACAATGAATACATTTAGTTAGAAAAATCTATAGATAGAGCTTTTGATCATGTATAAACAGTACAGGTGCAGTGAAGTGTAATTAAACTAAAATGGAGGTTCAAGTGTAGACATGCCAGTGAAAATATAACTGAAAGGATGTATTCTTTAAAATAAAAAGGTGTCTCTGCCATCTTTGCTTTAATTAAAGTTCTTGATTATTTGTAATAAATATTTGGCCCTAAATTTCTACAAACCGTCTCCGTTCATGCATGCGTGACGCGATGAGACGTCTGTGCTCGTTTGTTTGTTTGTTTTTTTCTTTTTTTCTTCATCTGCATGCTCCTGAGGAGAACCAGTGTTGTTTACGTGCTCCATCAGCGGCAGCAGCAGCATCTCTCCTCAGCCGGCCAATCGCATCCGGAGTCACTTCCCAGCTCGGAGACAAAGGCTGCCATTGGCCGACGGTGATGTAATACGTTGGTGCAGAGAGGAGATCAATGATGTAATCATATTTTCTTTCACAGGCAATACATGAACAGGAAAGGTGGCTTCAACAGACCTCTGGACTTTATCGCTTGATCAAGGACGGCGCTCGAGGACTCGAACTTCTTGGCTTTTGCTCCTCGAGTGCTGTGTGTTTGCATTCATCGAGTGTATATTTTATTTTTCGTTTGTTTGTATTGTTAATACTACATGTCTAAATAGCTGTTTATATATATATTTAGTATATATACCCATGAACATCCTGACTTTCAATAAAATTTGTCATTTGATATGTTTGCATCTTTATTATTATTATTAATAATAATCCACCGGTTTTTACGATTTCCATCCATACACTGCCCTTTATCAAAGGTCATTCCACTCATAGGGATTATAATTGCACCCATTTTACATGACCGACATGCAGTTTTCTGATTTAAACGATTATATTAGACATTTTTATCATTAATTAATAATAAATATGACTCATTTGCAGTGACAAATATAAATATTGGTCTGAAAACAAAACTATAGCATAATGTTATGGTTTTTGGCATCGAGTCATGTTTCTGCAAAAACAGCATGTGCAGAGGAGGGTGGGCGTGTCTGCGCGGAACTTCCGGGGGTGTTGCTTTCCGACCAATCACAAGCGACTATGCTGGCGCGAGGCGACCAATCGCGATTGAACAACAAACGGAGCATGAATGGCTTAGATTTCTGACTCAATTCAACGCGTTAACTACTGCTGCATTCGACTAACCAACACCGAATCCGTCTCTTAATGCTATTTATGACTTAAAACGTATAAACACATGTTATTCCCGCTGCGTATTCTGGCTTATTTTCTTCCTCGATTCTCTTCAGCCGTCGAACCCCCGCCCACCCTCGACCTCCTTGACCAATAGGAAAAGAAGACTCCAGTCACGCGCGGCTCTTGTTTCAATGACAGACCTCTTGACCAATAGGAAGCGCGTTTCCTGAAACGCGTCATCCAATAACCGAGAGGATCCTCCAGCGTTCCGCGGTCGCATCCCGAACAGTTTGTTTTTGTATTAACAGTGAGCTCGGGATGTGTTTATTTTGCGCCCTAGGTAGGGAGCGAGTGTAGGGAGCGAACACGTGGTTGAGATCGAGCCTTCGGTCGAGCTCGGGATAATATGACAGCAGTCCCTTCACAACCGTTTCAGCTGCCTGCAAAGAGCGACGTTTATCATTTCGCCAGCTACGCTTTTATTTTTCTATCGTTAAAAAAAATAAAAAAAATTAATTCTAGCAACAATAACCATTTGTTACGGGTTAATGGTTGATAATGTAGCTTAGCTTAATTCCTTTTAGTTCAACTATTTTTTTTGACACAAAGTCTGGCACTTTGTTTATTTGTTTTTTGTTTTTTTTTAATTTCCACTTTTAAAAAAAAATCAACTCAGCTCATTTTTGTTTTTTATTTTCCACTAAAGTGTTTTTTTTTCAAGAGTGCAGAGGCGGAAAAATAATGAGCAAATTTGAAACAAATGAAACGTCTTTAATGTGATCGGATCCTCAGCTGCTCTCACGGCTTGGCTTGGTTTTGTTTTTGTTTTTATTTGTGACAGTTGATTTAGAACAAGAAGAAAAAAAAAACAGTTGTTTATATTTTTTTGTTAAAAAAATATATATATATATTTAATTGTTTGTTTTTGACTCGCACTTTATCATCTACACCAATCATTTATTTGTGCTTAATTTTCTTATTAGTAGCTTTTTTTTCTGCTTTTTAATTTTTTTTTTTATTTATAAATTTGTTTGTTTGTTTGTTTGTTTTCTCACTTTGTGTCTTAAAGAAAAATTTTTTTTTGACAGCCCTAAAATTATCCACACCGCGCGATCAGCCGGAGCTCGCTCGCTTTGACACGTCATTTGGAGAACCGACAACTACATTTATTGATTTTTTAATTAAAAAAATACCCCCGACATTATTTAAGGACATTTCCCCATGCTGTCACTGAGCTAGCTGTTGTTTTTGTCACCGACACGGTCGCGCGCGACAACAACATCAACAGCAACAACAGCAACAGCAACATCGCTCCCTCTGCTTGTTTTCCTTTTTGTAAATTGTTTAGAACATTTCTGACATCACACCGGTGTTATTGTTGAACATGGCCGCCATCGGATCGGTGCAGATGTTGATCGAAGCTGCAGAGTATCTTGATCGGAGAGAAAGAGGTAAATATATTTATATACATGGAAATATATATATATATATATATATATATATATATATATATATATATATATATATATATATATATATATATATATGTGTATATATATATGTGTGTGTATAAAGGTATAAAAAACATTGTGTATATATTTATATGTTGCATGCATTTTTTATGCTGTGTTGTTGCTGAGATCACGAATAAACACACATGTAACCTGTTTACTCGGAATCTCGATGATGCACGATTATATTCTTCTTTTTTTTGCATGGATACATTTCCTTTATTTGTTGCTGTGCCTCCTTTGCAAGTCTCACGTGATATTTTTTGTGTGCTTTGCATGCACGCATCCTCATGCATATGAGGATGTGTGTGTGTGTGTGTGTGTGTGTGGGGGGGGGGCTTTCTTGTCCTATATGGGATTCACTTTTTTTTTTTTTTTTTTTTTGGAGTCCAGATGAAGGTTTTCCTAGCGCATGCTCATCCTCCGAGTCTTCTCGTCCTCTCCCCTCGTCTCCGTCCTTCCCTCCTCCTGGATGTGTTGTGCTTTGGGTTGTCTGTTGGGTTTACTCCAGTTCAGATGACATCATTGACCCAAAACCTGTGTACATTGACTCCTTTATTATTTTTGTGTGTGTGTGTGTCAGGGATATCTGACAATTCAGACTTTCGCACAAGAGGATGTTGTTGTTGTTTTTTCCCAGAGCGCTGTCGTGTTTTGATCGATCGATCGATCGATCGATCGATTAAAAACAAAAATCCAATTATTTATTTATATATCTATTTTGCAGAAGCAGAACACGGGTACGCCTCGATGTTACCGTTCACCAGCCACAAAGACCGGGACGGCTCCAAGCGGAAAAATAAAAGCAAGAAAAATTGCAGCAGCAGGTAAATGTGTGACCTAGTTTCAGCAGCGTGACGCTCAATCACTTCCACTAGACGTGCACCGATATCCATGCACTAGATGTGTATGTACTAAACACGTGCCGATACGTATGCGCTAAACGTGTGCAGATATGTATGCATTAGGCATATATACACTGTGAAGGTAAAGATGCATTTGGACTTCTGCAGTAGGGATGTGCCAATACTTAAGCGCGAGACATCTGTGCACTAGACATGCACTAATACATATACACTAAACATGTATGCAAAAGGCGGGTGCCAGTACTTGTGCACTAATGCATATACACTAAACATATATGCAGTAGGCAGCTGCCAATACTTGTGCACTATATATATTTATATGTTTATATTATACTAATGTCTTTCAATAGGCAGGTGAAAATACTTATACACTAATACACATACACTCAAACATATATGCAGTAGGTGGGTGCCAATACTTATGCACTAATGCATATACACTAAACATATATGCGAAAGGCAGGTGCCAATACTTGTGCACCAAACATGTATGAATTAGTCATACACCACAGCTGCCTATTTGTATTATGAGTCATTTGAGGAATCGTTTGAGGAGTCATTTATGAATCATTTGAGGAGTCGTTTGAGGAGTCATTTCGAGTCGATTGTTGGGATTCGGTTATTTTCTGTGTAACTAATTTGTGTAGAATTGAGCAACCGCGTCGCTTGCTAGCGTGATCATCAGACCTCTACACAGCACTGCTTCCACACTTCTCCAAAATAACAACACACTTGTTTAAACACACTCTTTATCCGCCCACATGATCTCGTGATGCTTCACTGCTGTGTTCCCCCCCAGCACACGCCTTCCCGTAACCGTGACAATCAGCCGCTTAAAACACAGTTAGCATCAGTACGGCATGCCAGAAAGTCTCCTCAGAAGCGCTACAGTGCTACTCCACCCGTCAGCAGGATTTTACACCCTGCCTCTATTTCTGTCGGCCAGCGGCGTCCGAGCCAAGATTCGGTTAACACTCAGGAAGCAGATCAACGCATCTCACAATACACCTTCATTTCTACAATCAAACTTTTAGACTTCTAGAGTCTTCCATCATTGCGAGCTTTTATGTAATTGTCTTCTGACGTCTTCAGTCCAGTCCTGATGCGTAAAACCAAAAAAAGTCACTTACTTAGCATCGTGTTTACTCAGTAAATATGTTTACTGATTTCCTGATATGATTACTGATTTTGTGAAATAGACGAGATCGTGATGAATCGTGTGACAGGATACTTTTCTCAGATAGAACAGGTGCTCTTAGAAATCCCATTACTGTTAGTATTCCTGTCAGTATTCCCATTACTGTTAGTATTCCTGTCAGTATTCCCATTACTGTTAGTATTCCTGTCAGTATTCCCATTACTGTTAGTATTCCTGTCAGTATTCCCATTACTGTTAGTATTCCTGTCAGTATTCCCATTACTGTTAGTATTACTGTCAGTATTCCCATTACTGTTAGTATTCCTTTTGGTATTCCCATTACTGTTAGAATCGCTGTCAGTATTCCCGTTACTGTTGGAATTCCAGTCAGTATTCCCGTTACTGTTAGTTTTCCCATTACTGTTATTATTTCTCTCAGTATTCCCATTACTGTCAGTATTCCCATTACTGTTAGTATTACTGTCAGTATTCCCATTACTGTTAGTATTCCTTTTGGTATTCCCGTTACTGTTAGTATTCCTTTTGGTATTCCCGTTACTGTTAGAATTCCTTTCAGTATTCCCGTTACTGTTAGAATTCCTTTCAGTATTCCCATTACTGTTAGTATTGCTGTCAATATTCCCATTACTGTTAGTTTTCCCATTACTGTTAGTATTCCCATTACTGTTAGTATTCCTTTTGGTATTCCCATTACTGTTAGAATTCCTGTCAGTATTCCCATTACTGTTAGTATTCCATTTGGTATTCCCATTACTGTTAGAATTCCAGTCAGTATTCCCGTTACTGTTAGTTTTCCCATTACTGTTATTATTACTCTCAGTATTCCCATTACTGTTAGTATTTCTGTCAGTATTCCCATTACTGTTAGTATTCCTTTTGGCATTCCCATTACTGTTAGAATTCCTGTCAGTATTCACGTTACTGTTAGTATTCCCATTACTGTTAGTATTCCTTTTGGTATTCCCTTTACTGTTAGAATTCCTGTCAGTATTCCCATTACTGTTAGTATTCCTTTTAGTATTCCCATTACTGTTAGTATTCCCGTTACTGTTAGTATTCCTGTTACTGTTAGCAATTCTGTTACTGTTAGTATTACTGTTAGTATTCCCATTACTGTCAGTATTCCTTTTGGTATTCCCATTACTATTAGAATTCCTGTCAGTATTCCCATTACTGTCAGTATTCAAAATAAAATGAATTGATGAAAGACTAGTTTTATTTCATATGGTAAATAAAACATAGGGTAAGTAATTAAATATGATCTGATTTCACTGGAAACCTCTTGTACGTCGCTTCATTTTCACACCTTCTGCTATGATTAGTGAAGGACACTGCAGCTACTCCCTCGATTATTTAAGATTTTTATACAATGTATCTGCACACGCCGCCTTCCTCACCGAATCGCAGGGTCCGCTTTTTTCTCGGACCGTCCTCTGCGACGTTAAGTCATTACAGTGTTAAAATGCTAAAATGTTCAGCAGTGGTGTTATTATTTAGGGCGGGGCGATGTAACGATACCGTAATGAATTCGGATAGACGCAACGGGCACAAACGGATCGGAGACCGAAATTGTTAAAACGGCGATAAACTCGGCAGCCGGGCTAGATACGTGCATTTTGTCTCTTTTCCGTGTTTAGACTTCGACCATTTTTTAACGATGTATACATGGTTATACGTCGTACCGTAACGAAGCGTCAGCCCGCAAACCTGCGACATGATGAGATCAGAGATGTGCACGTCATGGCGCGACAGCGGCGTCGGGTTCTGGATTCTGATTGGTCAGAAAGTGTAGATGCATTTTTATTATTTATTTATTTATTTTAAAGTAGCGCAGCTTAGCGTTTCTATAGTAACGGCTCATTCACAGGACCTTAAGGAAAGTACGGAGAATGTCCGGATGTTTCAAGTTTATGGAAGGAGTCTCCTGTGTCAGAGCGAAAGCAATAGGAGCGGTCTATACTTTACACATCACTCGTGTAGATTGTATAGGTGTAGATTAGTCACGGAGAGTTGATCCTCGTTCGAGCGTCCGTCTGAGCCACTAGACCTCGTCCTCGTCCCGTGTTCTGCTCACCGTGCTCGAGTGCGACTCGAGCACAAGGCCACATCGTACGTCCGAGCAAACGGATTCATCCTACACACACACGCATTGCTCCGATGTTCCCAACACACTCCCACACTTCTCCTCCACCCCCACTCCGGTTAATTACTCAACCATCATTCACTGCCCCAGGTCTCTTCATCCTCCCCTCCAGCCCTCCTCCTCCTTCCGTTTGAACAGGACCGAGCTGATTGTTCTGTCCACCGCCTCATTATGCATATTGTCGTCCCCACTCGCTTTGATTTTATCTATTTATTTATTTATTTTTTTAGTTGTTTTCAGGTCGTAGCTCCTCTCCGATATCGCTGCCCAGTCGAAACCCCTTTGAATGAATCCAATTCGCACACCTTTCCCACAGATCCAGTCGAGGCTAACGCATACAGAGCGACGTACGGATGCGGTTTAGGACACAGCAGGACTTGCCGTCACCTATAAACCTGGCCTACAGTGTAGCCAAGCGTTACTGAGGCGGCCATCTTGGACATCATGCCTCCAAAACCGGGAACAAAATATGGCTACGCTTTACTGCATGAAGTTGCAGCAGTTATGCCATCAGTTAATGTATCTCTAAATGCTTGATAGGCCATAATATAAAACTACTACCTGCCATGTCACATGACCCGTAAGTGCTGTTTGCACTTCCTTTTCTGCAATCACATGCCATGGTGAACGTCATCATTGGAGGGAAGACTACTTAAAGTAAAAAAAAAAAAATGTAAACAGTATCCGAGAAATGTTTGTTTGTTTATTTATTTATTTAGTCAGTCATTTAGCCAAGTGTGTATATTTTGAGTATTCTGTTAAGTGGTAAAACGTAATTGTTGCCATATGGCAACAAAACGTGATAACGGAACTGTGGTACGTGTGTTCATGAAGTGAAACAGGCTTACAAAGCAAAAAAGACACCAGGCTTCTCTAATAATATATTTACTTTTTTCAAGGTAAGAATTGTTTTTTTTTGTTTGTTTGTTTTGTTTTGTAATTTCAAGACATTTTGGACTAGTTTGAATTAAAAATATACTTCCAAAAGATTTTACCAACTACACCCCTCAAATTGTTTAAGTTTTTAAAGAGTATATATATATATTTTTTTTTATTACTTGAACTTTTTATTTATTTATGGAAACGTACTAATTCCTGCGGTGCAGGGTTAAGTCTCGGACGTGATGGCGTGAAGGCGGAGTTTAAGTGTAAAGCAGGAAGTGACAATGATAAACGTTTAACGTTAAGACTTTAATGTGGATTTTCCGTGCATTTACAGTCCTGGACGAAATTATTGGCACCCCTGGAACTTTTCCAGAAAATGCACCATTTCTCCCAGAAACGTGTTGCAGTGACAAATGTTTTGGTAAACACACGTTTATTACCTGTAAGTGCATTGGAACAGCACGAAAAAGCAGAAGAAAAAAGGTAAAATTTGACATCATTTTTCCAAAAAACTCAGAAAATTTGGTCGGACAAAATTGTTGACAAAACATCCTTGAACCTCCACCATGTTTGACTGTAGGTACTGTGTAGGCCTCTTTTTGTTTTCTGTAAACAGTAGAATGACGTGCTTTGCCAAAAAGCTCTACCTCAGTCTCATCTGTCCACAAAACGTTCTCCTCGGGTACATTTTTGCAAACTGCAGTCTGGCTTTTTTATGCCTCTGTGTCAGAAGTGGGGTTCTCCTCGGTCTCCTGCCATAGCGCTTCTTCTCATTCAGATGACGACGTATGGTTCGAGCTGACACTGATGCACATTGAGTCTGCAGGACAGCCTGAATTTGCGTGGAAGTTGACTGAGGTTGTTTATCCACCGTTCGAACTATCCTGCGTTGCATTCTTTCATCAATTTTTCTCTTCCGTCCACGTCCAGGGAGATTTGGCACAGTTCCATGGGTTATAAACTTCTTGATTATATTGCGCACAGTGGACAAAGGAACTTTAAGATCTCTGGAGATTGACTTATAACCTTGAGATTGTTGATATTTTTCCACAATTTTGCTTCTTAAGTCCTCAGACGATTCTCGACTCTTCTTTCTCTTCTCCATGCTCGGTGTGGCACACACAGGCACACAACACAAAGGTTGAGTCAACTTTTATACACTCTAACTGGCTTCAGTTTGGATGTCTATATTGTGCCAGCACCTGTTACTTGCCACAGGTGAGTTTAAATGAACATCACATGCTTGAAATGAAATTATTTACCCACAGTTTTAACAGGGTGCCAATGATTTTGTCCAGTCCATTTTGGGAGTTTTGTGTAAAATGATGTCAAATTAGCCTTTTTTCTTCTGCTTTTTTGTGCTGTTCCGATGCACTTACAGGTAATAAACACGTGTATACCAAAACATTTGTCACTGCAACACTTTTCTGGGAGAAATGGTGCATTTTCTGGAAAAGTTCCAGGGGTGCCAATAGTTTCGTCCAGGACTGTAAAGTAAACCTCCACCCTGAACCGCATCAGATAGGTTTACGTCGAAATATTTCTGATGTGTCTAGTGATCCTGGTGCCGATTTGTCGGTCGCCGTTATTCCCATTGCGTGCCAGCTCGGCTCGTCGGCGGTCTACGAGACGACGAGCGCCAGGGACTCGGGCAATAAAGCGCTGCTGCATCACTCGCTTTCGGTGGAAATGGAGGGAGGGTTAATGTTTCCTGAACTCGGTCGAAGAGATCGTCTCGATTTGCAGATAGCGTTGGCGTTTTCTTTGAGCCTTTACGTTACTATCAGCAGGTAGTCGAACGGCATCGTGGGTAATTGAGGACTTCACCTAACGTGTCTATGGAAGAATGTTTAGATTTAAAAAGACAGCTCAGAACAAGCTTCTGTTGTTGTTGTTGTTGTTGTTGTTCTTGTGTGTGGGTGGTGTGTAACAGGAGATAACTGGATATAAATGTCGGATAAGGGTATCCCAGGGTCAGCGCTATTTATACGTCGCAGTGTGTGTTGCGGTCAGGGAGGGAAACTTATCATTCCAGTTCAGAGCAGGACGTATAGCAGGTGTGTGTGTGTGTGTGTGAGCGAGCTTCATCAGCTTACTGCAGCAGAGCTTTCTGAAACGAAACCGAGATGTTTACCCAGCCAACACATGTCGTCATAGCAACGTCCACGACCCCCGTGTGATGCGGTACCTTCCGCGCCACGGAAGACCGTCTGAGATCCGACAAAAAGAGGAGAGCCAAATTCGGCGGCCATTTTATTTCCCGCACGACGATCCGGTCTGGAACCCGAGTCGTAAAAAGAGACCCGCGAATGAATTCCTGAATCGATTACGCCGCTGTTTTTTTTTTTTTTTTTCCCCGTATAGTGCGTTTTGTTTATTTTTTTTAATAAACCGCTGATGTTTATAGCTACATTCACGTTTACAGTTCCTCTTCTCGCTTGCGCTATAGCAGCTATAACCAGTCGCCCTTTCACCGTCACGTGTGGGGGACGGCTTTACCTCCGGGTGTCGCAAAGCACAGCCACCGGAGACTCCTTCCTCAAATGTTAAATGAGCAGAGAATCCGTCACCTGACGGAGAAACCGTCACCGTGTCATCGCTGACATCGTTACGGGTTCTTCTTCTTTGATGAATAGCAACCCGACTGGATGACCCGATAGACAGAGCGTCGTCGTTAAGAAGCCTTCGGGAGAGCCGAAGAACTTGTATTTATTTCATTTAGCAGACTTCTGTCAGATTGACGAGGTGTGTGTAACCTTTTGTCGTAACGCTTGTCATCAGCTCATACGATCCAAAGATATTCCCTCTGTCTCGTTTTTATTATTTTTTTTTTCCTCTCGCCTCGATCTCTCTGCATGCCTCCCTCCTACTTTGGCTTGTTACGTTTCCTGATGGCTTGTTGGGGGAAGGGTTGGGAGTGTTACACTCTCCGTGTGTGTGTGTGTTTCTTACTTCCCTCCCCCTCCGTTCTGCATCGCTGCCAGCTCTGAGCAACGAATACAGTTCCAGCTCCAGCATTACACATATGACAGTTTTCCACCTACCTCTTCTACACACACACACACACACAGACGGAACAGCACATCCTTTCTAAAAGCTGCCACAGATACTAATATCGCAGTCCTCTACGTTTCAGACGGCGCTAACGTAGCGCTAACCCGGTTTTTAATTGGAGGTATAAATTTCCCCCTGACGAGGAAGCAGCTCGATGGATCCTGTAAAGCCGCGTATAAAGCCAAGGGGCGTCGCACACCGCTTAGGATTTATACTAAGGGTAATAAATAGCCGGGCCGGGGGACAAAAAAAAAGGACACGGGTTATTTTTAGGAGACGGAGCTCTTGGCCCCCAAGAGAACACAAACAGGAAGACATTCCCAATATTCCCAGTTTATTTGGGTTTGTTTCTGGAGCACACACCAGATTTGAGCGAGGTTCGGCTCTGCCTGGTTGAACAGGTGGCTCTCAGTGTTGGACCACAAGCCCCTGTCGTGCACCAAGGGTTGGTATGTTAGCACTAGCTGCCTCACACACACACACACACACACACACACACACACACACACACACAGAGGAACGCAGATCTTATGAGACCGTAGCCATGCAGCCGAGGCAGTCCCCTTCGCACGTTCCGAAGACACGCAACACCACCATCACGCTCTCTTCAGTAACATACACATGTAAGAGCGTGAGAGTTCATTTCGAAATTCTACAAATCAGATTTTTTCGCAAACAAACATGTCTGATTTATATTCCACACGCGTACAAACACAACCGAGCGACACGAGCGTAGCACGCCGATAACGATCGAAACGAGGATGGAAATTCCTCAGAAGGTGTCGAACGTCGTCGTATTTGTTTAGCGGATACGTTAGGGAATCACAAATGTTGGCCTAGTCCGAGACGCGGCATGTGACATCCTCTCGAGGCATGTCCAGCCAAAGCCATCTTCGATTCGCGTTCGTCGAACACGAGTTCAGCTAAAAGGTCTCGTTTACCAACAAACACCACCGAAAGAGTGTGCAAAACAATTTTGTGCGATTGCGATTTCACAGATTCGAGTATATTCCAGAGTAAATAAATAAATAAATCGAGTAGCTGTGGGTAGAGTAGAAAGAGTAAACCCATTCACTGAAATCGTATGTTAATGAGGAGTACCGTGCAGTACTCCGGAACACGCCGTTATGCGAAAATCATTTGTTTGTTTGACGTTACGCCCGCAAAGTCGATTATTTAGTTTTCTTTTTTGAAGATAATAAGGCTAAAAAAAACAACAACAACCCAACAACAACAACGCAGTTTGTCATGTTACCGGGGAAACCGTAAAGCGTAAACTCCTCTGTCCACCGACTGTTACAAAGTGCTGAACCTGGAGACTCCTTCCATAAACACGACCTAGACTTCTAGCAGAACGTGTCACCGTTACGACAGGGATCAAACACCGACGACAACACCTTTTACTTAATCCGTCCGTAATTAGCTGTAGGTTACACGGAACGCCCCGCCGTACCGGCAAACGACATGTTGCTATAGAAACGACAACGTGTTAGAAGGAGCCGCTGCTCGGACTGGAGAATTCAGCGACGCTGAGGTAGGAATTTAGAAATGAAAGTGGTACATTTCATAGCTGAATTCTGTTTGTTTGTAATAACGATATGCGTAACTGGTAATAGACGTGCATTTGCGGTTTGTACTGCGGGGAAATCTCGGCAGCACCGATCATAGCCGCTAATAGAAAAGTCCAACGCCGGCGTCCATTTTGTTTCTCCTAGTTTCCATTCAGAGTAACATTTGAATTCATTTGATTTTTTTCCCCATGCAGTTCTGTGCAAATTATGCAAATCGCTATGCAGGAGACAGAGGTTCGGCTCATATAGGGCTAGATTTTGTGTGCGTGCGTGCGCATGTGTGTGTCTGTCTTTTTTTTTTTTTTTTTTTTTTTTTAAATGTTTTTTCCTCCCTCTGCTCTCACTTACATGCAGCCATATGATGGACTGCGAGAGGTGTGAAAGCGCATTTATCTCTGTGATGACCGAAAAGGACCGCAGGTCCTCACAAGGATAGGGCTGTGTCGCACGTCCTCACTATTACCTGGTCCTCATAAAGATACACTGTTTTCACACTTAAAATGTTATTTGAAAAGCCAGAAGAGTCAAAAGAGTCCTTTTGTTTAAGGTTAGAGATGAGGGTTAGGCGTAGGAATAGTGTTCATTACTAAAGTAATCATTAAGGTCTTAGGTCCTCACAACGATGGAAAACGTGTGTGTGTGTGTGTAAGAGTATGTATGGAGTACAGTAAAATGTATAGAGTGATTGATGGACACCAGGTCACGGAACCAGCACTCTCAGGATTGCTTCTGGTTACTACTGCTAAATTTGCCTGGCGTGTGTGTGTGTGTGTGTGTGTGTGAGAAGAGAGTACAGTATGGGTGCTGATGTATTTTCCGGAATTCAGACTTTCTTTTGTTACCAGTTAATGACCAGTTAATAATTTGTTAATGACGGAGTAAAATTTTTCCCTGTTTCTGAGAATCCACACCTTCGGCCTTCTTTCATTAAAAAAAAACAAAAACAAAAGAAACCCCTCATCGTTCTCATTTTAATGCCACAAATGTAGTGTAAAACACACACACGGCATACTGTACGACATTTATTGACCTTGAACGTTGCAAGTTAGTTTCATTCAAATGTATCCATTCAGCAAAACGACTTACAAACGAGTAAATATGAGCAAAGCGGAGAACAATACAAGTAGTGCTACCGTGCGAGATTTTTTTTAATTGCGTGCCAGAGACGCACTGTGCGCAGAGTCGAGGTGGACTTGCAGAATAAGTGTAGTCAGAGGTGGGTCTTTTGGACGTTTTTTTTTTTTTTAAGATAGTGACGGATTCTCCCGCCGGGATTGAGTTCTGCTTTGGGACGGTCAATTTAGAGGTTCTGGAAAGGGACCTCGTGCCTCGCTGAGTAGGCGGTACAAGTACAAGTACAAGGCGTCGTTCGTTAACCGAGGGAACGTAAACCTCAAGGAGAGTGTCGATGTAGGGAGGTGCTGTTCCAGACAAAGTCTTGTTCATGAGCACCAAGGCTTTGAATTTGATACGGGCGGTTATAGGAAGCCAGCGGAGGGAGACGAAGAGGGGTGTGACGTTGGTACTTTTGGGCCGGTGCTTCAGGAGGAAGTAGAAATACATTCCCTCAAGAGGTCTTACCAGCCTCAGGAACCTGTCCAGACCATTTAAATCCATGTTTCTGTGGATGTTCTTGCTTTGACTAAACCAATATAAATGCCAGGCAGGTAGAGAATTTTAATATTTGCCCTCGCCTGTGTGCAAATGATCAAACGCAGAACTCGTTCTCAGATGAACTGTAAACACCCGTAGACGGAGCTTCAGTCTTCCGAGCTCTCAGACATTTACATCACGCCAACGGACCTCAGACTGCTCGTTGACGAATCTTAAGGCATAACAAGAAAGCGTGTGCTATCTTCTTACATCTGAGAGCGTGCGTTTTTTCCACCTGTATCGTTCCGCTGACTAGCTGGAACACCGTCGCTGCGGTAACGTTATCTCGGAACGGAAAAAGGGAACGCGTCGGAAAAGATAACTTTGGTCTCGCGGCCCGTCCCGTCATCACTTTCAGAAGAGCATGATATCAGTAGGTCACGCTCTGATCCTGTGATCCTCTGCTTAAAGAAAATATCTGCAGTTATAGCAGCTAATGAGGACTTCCTGACTGTAATGTATACGCCGATAAAAATGGACCGTTTTTTTTTTTTTTCTTTTTTTTTTGGTAAATCTAGAAAGCTTTAACTTCCGGCCAATCGGGTCGCGGTTCGACGGACGAGCGAGAGAAATCGACACGGAGGAAGGCGGAGTGCTGAGAAAATCTAGCTTTCGATGTCAATAAATGGAGATAGAGGAGCTAACTAATTAGCCAGTTCAGTCAGAAGGCAGAAGCCGTTGTTGTCATGGTTACAGTGTGCGGGAGAGATGGTTTTATTAGAGGATGGAGCGAACGAATGAAAGCAGTACAGTATTCGGGCGTTTTCAGACCTGTAGATCTGTGCTTTGTTTCGAAATGGGGACTTGAATTGTTGGTGTCACGTTCTGTCTCTCCTCGAAGGCAGTGTTTAAAAGCGTAACAAAATGTGCTTACGAAAGTCATGTAGGAGTAAACTGTCCTCTCATTGGTCAGAGTGCACCTGTTTATGTTCTTGGGTTCCGACGGATAAACAGCAGCTCCGCAAGCTTACTGTGGCTCCCTTTTAACTGTACTTATTATAATTCATCTCATTTATACTACTACTACTTCTACTACTCCTCCTCCTCCTACTACTACTATGACTATTACTACTCCTCTTCCTACTACTCCTCCTCCTGCTACTACTATTACTACTCTTCCTCCTCTACTACTACTACTACTCCTACTACTCTTCCTCCTCCTACTACTACTACTCCTCCTACTACTCCTACTACTATTACTACTCCTCCTACTACTACTATTACTACTACTCTTCCTACTACTCCTCCTACTACTCCTATTACTACTATTACTCCCTCCTCCTACTACTATTACTACTACTCTTCCTCCTACTACTACTCATGCCTTCCCTCCTCCTCCTACTACTACTATTACTCCTACTAGTACTACTACTCTTCCTCCTCCTCCTACTACTACTATTCACTAACTCTCCTCCTACTACTACTTTCCACTATTGCACTACCTCTCATCATCATACTCTCCACACACACTACCTCCTCTACTACTATTCTCATCACTACTCTCCTACTTATTTAATCATTACTCTTATTCCTCTTCTCATCCTCCCTCACTATCATTACTATTAAATCTGTACCTCTTCCT
>CM022773.1:1919143-1944143 GCA_012411365.1 Ameiurus melas | reverse complement strand
TCTGGTTAAGGAAAAGAGGAATTCTGTACAATTCAGTGTGTGGGTGAAGAGCAGGCTGTTCTGCTGCTGTGTGAAAGATGAACAGTGGTGTGTGTGTGTGTGTGTGTGTGTGTGTGTGTGTTCACTTACTGCAGCGCTGCGTCGAAGTCGAATGATGTAACATCCCAAGAACACCGAGTAGAGAATCCCTCCGTTGTCCTCTACAATCCAGTGTTCTTCACCGACCTTCCCCCATCACGCATTCTGTAGATATTTACCCCCCCCAACCACACACACACAAACACGAGACACGCGAGCGAAAGCCAGGAGACACTCAGAGCGGGGGAAATCTTTAACGATTACCCGAGAGGATTGGCGAACAGCCATCATGTGCTTTCTGTTTGTGCAGAAGGAGTCGCTCCGGGGTCACCCCTCTGTCAGACAAAGAGAAAAGAACAGGGGAAGAAAGAGGAGTAACCTCAGGGGTCAGTTCTCCGTTCTAGACTTGCCCATCACACACCACACACCACAACACCACCTGCTCTTACGCAGAAAGTACGCTTCACTTTTTACGCATACGCCAGGAACGGCGTAGAGCACGCACGACGCAGATTTCGTCATCGGGGGGGCACCCGACTTTTCACACACGTGCGTTTAATCATTTTGCACTTAAGTCGTTCCATAAGGTGGCGACAGTGACCCAGGGCCATTGATTCTCAAGGTAGCGGAAGAAACAAACCGGAAGAGACGGAAACGAGTGCAGGTTAGAAAGTACCCACGTTTGTGTAATTCTGGCCTTAAAGAGTATTAGGATTTGTACGCAGGTACAGAACGTTTTCCTGACCGTTAGACAGCTTGGGCTCAAATCAGCAAGCTCCGCCCACTTTCCGGTCAGTCAGCAAGATCTCGTGTCTCCTGTGCAGAGGTAACTGTGATAAAAAAAAAAATGCAGCTAGCAGGAAGTGCAGATGAGAAGTAGGCGGGGTCGTGAATAAAAGACGTCGGCATTATCGGTTCTTATCGCGTTTTCTAGGCGATGGTCAGACATCAGGACTCGGTCTGCCGTTATAAATAGACGTTAAGTACACGCGGTCTATGGCATCGGCTAATCTAGGCCAGGCCGTCATTTACAATGCCGACTTCATCGTTTACACTCTGAGATAAGCACACGCAGGACTGTGTGTGTGTGTGTGTGTGTGTGTGTGTGTGTGTGTGTGTGTGTGTGTGTGTGTGTGTGTGTGTGTGTGGGGCATTCACATTTATTTAACAAATAGCAAAGCCCTCCTCGTCGTTATGTCATGGCGGTGCTAGCGAGCTCCAGGTTGTGTAATCCGACTCCACTGCCCTTTGGACCAGCTCACCACTCCAAGGGCTGAAAGAAGAGCGTCCTGCCACAGATGTGACCTCCGAGTGTGTGTGTGTGTGTGTGTGTGTGTGTGTATGTGTGTGTGTGTGTGTGTACATTGGTCCAGCAGAGACGGGCATATGTTGTTCTTGTCTACTCGCTGTTTGCACAATACTGACCTTAATAAGCAAAGCTTTCTCTCTCTCTCTCCCTCTCTCTCTCTGTGTGTGTGTGTGTGTGTGTGTGTGTGTGCCTCTCTCTTACATTGTCTCTCTCTTTCTCTCTCTCTCTCTCTCTCTCTGTTTTTTCTCTGTCACTGTCTTGTATGTGCTTTCTCACTCACTGTTTCATGCTGTCTTTCTCTCGCTCTGTCTTTTTCTGTCTCTCTGTCACTTGGCTCTCTTTTGCAGAATCTCTCTCTCACACTCAGTTCGATTCTCTGTCTCTTTCTCTCTCTCTATCTCTTTTTCTCTCTGTGTGTGTCTCTCTCTATCTCTGTGTGGATCTCTCTCTCTCTCTCTCTCTCTCTCTCTTACTATCTTTTTTCTGTCTCTCTCGCGTGCACTCTCTTTCTCACTCTGTCTCTCTCTCATTCTCTCTCTTTTCTCTGCTCTCTCTCTCTCTCTTTCTGTGTTTTTCTGTTTCTTTTGCTTGTGCGTTCTCTCTCTCTCTCTCTCTCTCTCTCTCTCTCTCTCTCTCTCTCTTTCTGTGTTTTCCGTTTCTTTTGCTTGTGCGTTCTCTCTCTCTCTCTCTCTCTCTCTCTCTCTCTCTCTCTCTCTCTCTCTCTCTCTCTCTCCTCACACTCTCTCTCTCTCTCTCTCTCTCTCTTTCTGTGTTTTTCTGTTTCTTTTGCTTGTGCGTTCTCTCTCTCTCTCTCTCTCTCTCTCACACTCTCTCTCTCTCTCTCTCTCTCTCTCTCTCTCTCTCTCTCTCTCTCTCTCTCTCTCTCTCTCTCTCTCTCTCTCTCTCTCTCTCTCTCTCTCTCTCTCTCTCTCTCTCTCTCTGTCTCTCTCTCTCTGTCTCTCTCTCTCACTCACTTAAGTTCAAGTCGTGTTATTCTCATGAATTGTAGTTAGCCAAATATTAAGCAGAGTAACACACTCCACTCCAGACCATGCTTATATACAAAAATAATTGCCCCCCTCCCCACTACACGGCTTGGATTATTTTTGGATGTGTGTACAGTCTGGAGTGTGTTATTACATATCGCGTACAGCCTAGTCTCCGGAGCCCGGACTACCAATCGGTCCATTCCAGAGTATGAAACTGAGAAAGTGGTGCACAAAATGGTTGTGAACCTGTAAAGAACCTGTCGGTTAAATAACCAGCGAATCCAGCTTTTACTGTAGATCTTACTTCACTTTCGTTTGCAAATGTAAATATGTAAATATGAATATATCGCGTGCGTGTGTGTGTGTGTGTGTGTGTGATCTCCAACTCCTAACGAATAGACTTTGTTCGTGGTTCCTTGTTCGTGGTTCCTTCTTCGGCAGATCTGATGAAAGTCTCTGTATCTGTAAGCGCAGCGTGAAGAGTGTGAACACGAGCGTTTACACAACCGGGAGTTTCTCAGGTGCTCCGGAAGTCCAGCTGTAGTACGACCAGAGACAGCGTTACTCCCTGTGCCGAAGTCCGAAGGAAGTTTTGTTTTGCTCAGATTTTTAGCTCTAGTTTCAGGAAGGGTTTAAATGCCGATTGAATAAATAACCCTCTTAGTATTCCTACAGCTGCTTCCAAATCCCGCACCGGCGCCGGTTCGTTTCATTTCCTACAACAGCTGTTCCGACGGGAAGCGCAGGTTGAAACGATGATATTTGTCGTTTCCATAGCAACAGCTCGTTCACACACGGGGAGCTAAATACGAATCGGCGTCCGTGTCTCTGTAAAGCCGCGCCGCGCCGACCGACGTCTGTCGTTAAGAGCGCCGTGTAAACAAAACTCGGAAGATTCGAACCCGACGCGATGCGTAATCCACGCCGGGTTTTATTTTTTATTATTTTTTTTTTTAAATGTGCAAGTTAACCAAAAAAAAAACCCCACGAATGGTTTCGTTGTGGACATGGTGACGCGCTACGTGATGTAAACATAATAATAAACAAACGAAAGGAATGAGGACGTGCGCTCGTCAATACGGCGAAGTTTTCCCGAAGTACGCAGATGTTTATCTCGGGGTTTGTTTATGGAAGGAGTCTCCAGGGCAGATCGGAGTAACTAAAGCAGTCACTAAGGAAGTTTTTATTTATTTATCCACCTCAAAAGAGAGAAGAGCGTAAGAACTCGGTTCCATGGCATTAAATGTAACTAGAAACGGATAGAAAGTATCGCGTGTCGTCGTTTTATTCATTGTAATTTGCCATCGCTGACGAATTTATGTTGACATTTGATGACAAACGTGTGTGTGTGTGTGTACAGTCAGGTCCATAAGTATTTGGACAGCGACGGAGTTTTGGTGGTTTCGCCTCTGTACACCAGCACAGTGGATTCGAAACGAAGCCGCGAAGACTTTCAGCTTTAATCGAAGGGCTTCAACAAAAATAGGAATTACAACCATTCCCACAGGCTCAAAAGTATTCGGGCAGTCGACTGATGCGCCGTTTGTGGCCCGTTCTCCTCGTTATATCATGACAAACTTAAGCAGATAGAAGGTCTGGAGTTGAATCCAAGGTAGATCATGGGAGCAAAAATTCCGTTATCGCAGCAAGAGGTCGCTCTACCAAATATTAACCCGTGGGGCGTGAATACTTATGCAAGCAAGTTATTTCAAGTGTGTTTTTTTTTGTTTGTTTGTTTTTTTAAGTAAACATATTTTCCAACATAAATCCGATGTGACTTTACACCGATTGGTTTTGAGTGCGTCCGGTGCGTTTTAAATAACGGATGTCAGCGTCTGTAATTCAGTCATACGAGAGAACCCGTCGTGGTTCCGAACACGCGAAGAACACGTTAATTGTGTAGCACGAACACCAGCTCCAGCTCACTGTTGTAGACCTGAAGCAGATGCTCCGTTATAGTAATTTATGTGTTTGCTTATTACAGGGACGGAACTATAATCTCACTCAACCTTCCTCTCCGACGTGTGATTATGCGCCTGGTTATACAACGTTCCGGCACGTTTAACACCGACGATATTGTCCGTTTGCTCCTGTTTGCTGAGTAATTTTAAAAAATAATAATATTAAAAAAAGCAGTGGAGGGTTTGGGGGGTGGGATGGGGGGTTGGATGGGGGGTGGGGTAAGGGAGTAGTAAAGAACTGAGATATTTGGATACGATCATATTGCTTACTCTCAACAAAAAAATGATCTTTTTTCATGTTTTTTTCCGCCAGCGTTCACACGATACCCGTCTCATGACTCGCTGCTGAACCGAAACCAAACACGAAACATGTGACTTCTCGTAAACAGGAGACTTTGTCGAGGTGCCACGTGCCAGGGCTGCTGTTTGTATTACAGTGTGTCCTGACACGAACACACAGAGCAGACCAGATGAGCCATGCATGAAGACGTGACTCTCTTATTTATTCCACGTTCCACGACTCCAGGCGTCCTTTCGAGACCATGACCCTCAGACCTTTCACCTGATGTCATATCCGACCCTCACAAGCCGGGTCGATGTTAATGTTTGTCTGATGTTGTAGGCCAATCGGAAGGAAGTGTTGACGTGCGTGCTCCGCCGAGAACGCCGTCCTGGGTTCAAAATGACGTTTAAGGCAAGCGCTAATAAACTAAAATTATAGCACGGGCGTGGTGACAGTCGGCCGTCTTCATCACGCCACCCTGTCTCCGATTACCGGAGTGTTTTATTCGCCTTACGCCACAGCAGTTCACCATGCCGGTTTTATATTCAATAACACAGTCTATAAACTGTTGATGAGTTTTCGACAGGGGATTACGGTTTGACGACGGTTTATACACAGACGCACGTGTGGTGCACGTGACCATCCGAAGGAGAGCTATGACTTTAATTCTCTCGTATGGAACGTTTGGATCATTTCTGTAGGATTTCCTGTTCATTCACAGTTAATCAGTCCAGCGTGGTGAACGATTCACAATAAATATTCTCTTTCTCTCATTTTACATGTCTTGTAGTCTTCCCTTGCTTCTCTCTCTCTCTCTCTCTCTCCCTCTCTCTCTCTCTCTCCTCTCTCCCTCTCTCTCTCTCTCTCTCCCTCCCTCTCTCTCTCTCTCTCTCTCTCTCTCCTCTCTCTCTCTCTCTCTCCCTCCCTCTCTCTCTCTCTCTCTCTCTCTCTCTCTCTCTCCCTCTCTCTCTCCTCTCTTCTCCCTCTCTCCCTCTCTCTCTTCTCTCTCCTCTCTCTCTCTCTCTCTCCTCTCTCTCTCTCTCTCTCCCTCTCTCTCTGTCTCTCTCCCTCTCTCTCCCTCTCTCCCTCTCTCTCTTTCTCTCTCTCTCTCTCTCTCTCTCTCTCTGTCTCTCCCTCTCTCTCTCTCTCTCTCTCTCTCTCTCTCTCTCTCTCTCTCCCTCTCTCTCTCTCTGTATTTAATGCTGTGGCTCACAAAGAGCCGCCCACACAAAAATACACACTGATGTTTTTCTGAGCTGAACGGCAGGCTAGGTTGTGACACACACACTGTTATCTCTGTGTGTATGTGTGTATGTGTGTATGTGTGTATGTGTGTGTGTGTGTGTGTGTGTGTGTGTGTGTGTGTGTGTGTGTGTGTGTGTGTGTACAGTCACAGGAGTGTGTGCCTTGCGGTTACATAAGCGGTCACGTGGGCGCGGACACACGCCACGCCCTCAGCAGCTGGGAAAGCCGTCATAGCCGTGTTTAACCCTTCACCGGTCCTGCGTGCGCAGTGTATCAGGAATAAAACCCACTCCGACAATAAAACACCGAAACGAAAGGAGGCGTGGCCTCTGTCTTAGATTTAGTGAAAGGAGGCGTGTCCGCTGTGACGGTCAGATTTACATAGTCTCGGGTTTTAAACATAGACATATATACAGACGCCGCTTTGGCCCGTTGCTGCGATAAGTCAACGCATCCGCCATATTGACCGGGGCGACACCGCCCTGTCAGCAAATACCAGTGAACAGGGGAGCTGTGGTTTTTCTGGATAAAAAGCACAACAACGTTGACATTTCTCAAACGATTTCACTGCTTTATGATCTACACGGAGAACGAAAATACTTCTGTCTCCAGTTACTTGCACTCTCGATAGTTCGACTTGGAAAATCATTCATTGCCATAAGGGATTGTGAAAACTCACACTTGTCAAGCGTAGATTCGGCTTATTTCACTCGGTTAATAAATGCCGAGACGTCCCTAATGTGATATAATTCAATATACATGAAATGTGCATAAAGTTGGGGGGGGGGGTTCATAGTGGAAATGGATTTTTCTGTCTCCAAGCCAATCTTTTAGCTTTTCTTGTGCTCCAGGTCAGAATTCTATTCATTTTTAAATACTGAAAAATATCTAAATAGTGCGCGTTTAAGTAGTAATAATAATAATAATAATAATAATAATAATAATAATAATAACAGCTAGCCACGATTTGATGACGGGTTATTACATTGTTATAACCTATCGATACGCCTACTGTTTGGGGATGAGCGGGGAAACTGAAGACAAGTGCTTTATCTCCTTCGCTAGTCCTGACCGTCTGACCTGTGCTGTCAAATTCCTCGGGATTGACTCACCTGCGGAAACGCCTTCCCTCCTTACAGCCACTTCTCACTGCCTCCTCAACTGTCTCTCTTTTGGGAAACCTTCAGAGTGAGAAAAGTTCAACTATCTACAGTGAGATTCACAATACGTCAGTCGCTCGGCCGAAACCAGGAGCTCGTCCTAACAGTCGGTTTGGAGACGCACGGCGCTATGGAAGAAAATCTCGATCATCAGTGATTTGGTTTATAATATAAACTATAATATAAGCCGAGACTTATTACTGTTGCCCTAGCCACTACGGCGGCGATGTTGACCTACGATCCAGCGGCCGACGCGGCGTCTAATTATATGACTATGGTTTCATCGTTTGGTCAGTAAGGAATCAAACCGCTCTGTGTTCTGTCGTGTTGAATCACTTGCTTTAAACAGCTCTTTCAGTTTTGTTTCAAGTTAGTAGCGAGACGATCAGGGCATGGTTTAAGAAGTAGATACACACCCTGCTAACACACTCACACGGCACTGTTTACTGAAACAACATCCTCCTCATCGGAGATATTCCAAAACCGGATTTCCAGACACAGAGGTCATCTTTTATTTATATATATATATATATATATATATATATATATATATATATATATATATATATATATATATATGTATATGTATGTGTGTGTATGCGCACACACACAGCAGTATAAAGTAATGTACAGACCACACGCACACAGGGCTAATCCCACACACTGCTCTCACATGCTGCTCATTTAAAGGTCATGTGATCTCAGATCAGTGCAGGGATTTAGGGAATCCTGGTGAACGCTGTAATGTTGGGGTTTGGAGAGATGATGCGTCAGGTCTCAAACCTTCCTGAGGGAGAAAAAAAAAAAAAAAGGCGGATTTCAGGGATAACAATGGTACGAGAAACTCTGATTAGAACGATTAGCAGGCCACGCCCCCCTCTCTAACCACACCGCACTCCCCGAGGCCATGTTTTACACAACCAAGAACAGGTGTTCATCATGAGTGTGTACTTGAAATATGATTATTTATCTCTCTCCTCTCCCAGGCGGGCGCATTTACGGCTATGTTTGGAACGCTTGAAGTCCCTGGTGCCTCTGGGACCAGACTCCAACCGGCACACCACCCTCAGCCTACTAATGAAGGCCAAGGATCACATCAAGGTGTGTTTGTGAGAGAGAGTGTGTGTGTGTGTGTGTGTTTGTGTTTTTCACTGTGACTGCAGATGATATCTAAACAACCAAGAAAGAACGATCCGGCATGTGCACCGTGCCAAGCGCTCATTAAAAAGACTTAATTTATTTATTTTTCAGTTATATACTTAATTACTTGTTTATCCTGCAGCCGGCTGCCACCGTGAACTTTCAAATGTGCGAGCTCTCAGAGAGCTGGCAACAAGCTTTCACACGCGCTCGCTTTAAAAAGTTTCTCTTTGAAGTTTTATGTAAATTAGAGCACAAGATCTGCGGGAATATAAGGGAGTTATAGATACAGACGGAAGACGGGGTGTGAACGGTAAATAATAATAATAATAATAATAATAATAATAATAATAATAATAATACATTCTTACTCTAAAAAAAAAAAAAAAAAAAAAAAAAAAAAGCCCACAATTGGAATCTCAAATAATTACTTTTTATATTATAATTACAACTTAAAACGCTTAAAACCGACAGGTTAGAAGTCATCATTTTTTAAAATGTTGCGTTTCTTGTTAATCCGGGACAAGGACGTCGTGTTTGCGCCTCGGAGCTCCTCCAGCCCTTAGTTACCTGCCTGCTGTGTCTCTGGAGCTTTAACACAACTTAAACCTGGCCTGCTGAGGGACTCGGGGGGTAAAGATGGAGTTACGACGGAGCCAAGCGATATTTCTCAATCCACATCCGAGCCAGTCGACTGTCCGGGCACGAACGACACACACGGCTCGTTCCGAACGCTCGTTACCGTGGAAGGCCATTTCTGCCACGGAGGGAAAAATGTTTTCGATGTCCTCGCGACTTTAAATCTCAGAATTTCGACTTTATTTCCTGAATTTAAATCTCCTAATCTTGACTTTTTCCTCGCGATTTCGAGTTAACGTCTCGCAATTCAGACTTTTTTCTCGGAATTTCGAGTTAACGTCTCGCAATTCAGACTTTTTCTCGGAATTTCGAGTTAACGTCTCGCAATTCAGACTTTTTCTCGGAATTTCGAGTTAACGTCTCGCAATTCAGACTTTTTCTCGGAATTTCGAGTTAACGTCTCGCAATTCAGACTTTTTCTCGGAATTTCGAGTTAACGTCTCTGCAATTCAGACTTTTTTCTCGGAATTTCGAGTTAACGTCTCGCAATTCAGACTTTTTCTCGGAATTTCGAGTTAACGTCTCGCAATTCAGACTTTTTTCTCGGAATTTCGAGTTAACGTCTCGCAATTCAGACTTTTTCTCGGAATTTCGAGTTAACGTCTCGCAATTCAGACTTTTTTCTCGGAATTTCGAGTTAACGTCTCGCAATTCAGACTTTTTTCTCGGAATTTCGAGTTAACGTCTCGCAATTCAGACTTTTTTCTCGGAATTTCGAGTTAACGTCTCGCAATTCAGACTTTTTCTCGGAATTTCGAGTTAACGTCTCGCAATTCAGACTTTTTTCTCGGAATTTCGAGTTAACGTCTCGCAATTCAGACTTTTTTCTCGGAATTTCGAGTTAACGTCTCGCAATTCAGACTTTTTTCTCGGAATTTCGAGTTAACGTCTCGCAATTCAGACTTTTTTCTCGGAATTTCGAGTTAACGTCTCGCAATTCAGACTTTTTTCTCGGAATTTCGAGTTAACGTCTCGCAATTCAGACTTTTTTCTCGGAATTTCGAGTTAACGTCTCTCGCGGTTCTGAGCTTTTTTTTCTTTCGTATTAAACAAATTTGTTCTGTTGCGGTAGAAACGATAACGTATTCGAATGAGCACTTTGATATAAACCTGTCAGAGCCACTGTTATAAGAAATGAATCAACGTGTGTGTGTGTGTGTGTGTGTGTGTAGAGGTTGGAGGACAGCGAGAGGAAGGCACAGCACGCAATAGATCAGCTGCAACGGGAGCGGAGGCACCTGCACAGGCGGCTGGAGCAGCTGGGGGTGGAGCGCACGCGCATGGACAGCACGGGGTCCACCTTCTCTTCAGACAAATCCGACTCTGACCAAGGTACACACACACACATATACACACCCTCTCATCACTCTACACACAGTGCGCGATATACATATATGAACTTATATATACACAATCTTGTACACACACTCATTCGGCACTCGCGCTCTTGTTCCGTGAGTAAGCGTGTTTCTGTCAACGCCGTGCTCTCGCCTTCAGACACACGGCCCTCGTCGGCGCGAGCACCACGCGGCGTTAACGCGTTCACACCAACGCTCAGAACATCTCACTGTAGATCGTAGCGTAGTGTTCATTTCCAGCGGCCTGTCGATTCCGCGTCCTGCTGTTGTTAAGGGTTTTGTTTCATGTTTTGTTGTTTTCTTCGCGCTCTCGCCGTTTCATTGCTGCGATTTCAAAATAAAACGAATTTCGGTCACGTAATCGTCCGCCCTCTCGTCAGCTTCCTCGAAAGTGTGCGACACACGGGGACTAAACTGTAGCGTCGCTGGTGCGTCACGGGAATCTTTTGTACCTTCAACGTCCGTCTTCCACCTGGGGAAGTGGACAGAGTGGACTTTAGTGTAAACTAACTCGAAATATTAGCGGACGTCGCTAGAGCTGATTTATCGATTTCGGGAATGAACTCTCGACAGGATTCGACCGACGGAAGTGGTCACGTGCGCACTAGAAGCATGAATCGGGATTAGTGTCGATCATCGGGATTCCCCACAGAACATCATCATCTCGACACGTTCCGTAGCTGCGTCCCTCAAACGTGGCTGTGAACTGGGCCGTATCGTAAGATCGATGTTATGTCACGGTACACTTTGTTTTTTTTAATCGTGATGTGATCTTTTGGTTCTGAGCTTCAGTGTGTGTGTGTGTGTGTGTGTGTGTGTGTGTGTGTGTGTGTTGTGTGTGTGTTTTGTGTTTGCGGTACAGAAGAGTTGGACGTGGACGTGGACGTGGAGGGTACGGACTACCTGATGGGCGATCTGGAGTGGAGCACCAGCAGCGTGAGCGACTCGGACGAGCGAGGCAGCCTGAGGAGCAGCTGCAGCGACGAGGGCTACTCCAGCCACGTCAGCCTGCGCCGCCTCGCCAACACTCAGGAGAAAACTCTAAGTCTATAAGAGCACACCCACTCCCACCTGACCTCCGTCTCCACCACCTCCACTACTCGCTCGCTCGCTCACTCACTCAGCTCGCTCTATCGATGGATCTCCAGCGCCGGGGCGCGACGACGTGAACTGCACGGTCCGACGCACGAAACGTCGCGGAACGAGAGCGCTCGCGTGTTCTCTCGCTCCGTGACGCCTCGTACGTACGATCCAGACCAAAAAACGAAGAACGAACGCCGAGAACGGGGAAAACGACGCAGCCCTCACGTATCCGCGCCTTCACCGTCCGACAGCCGCAGAGGACGTGGCGTCTCGTCTCGTCGTCCGATCGGATCCTCCCTACCTCGCTTCCGTCCTCTCCTTCTCGTCTCGTCCTCCGATGAAAAGCACGCCGTTCTTATCTTGTCGTACCAGAGAACGTTTCTCGTTACCACACCCACTGCCACCCTCCTCCGCCTTCCATCAGTCCACCAATCAGATCAGGACGTTCCAGACACAGGGCTAGGTCACCTGACCTATCACAGCATGGAATTTTGCACTTATAAGCAGCCTCTCGGTGTGAGCCGGCCCCCTTTGCCGCAGATCCCTGAGCGACGTACGTTTTTGTTTTTTGCTCCACCCAACCCCCGAGATCAGCGCCAGAAGGTCGGCTTCTACCAAAGATCACACAGCAGGAATGTTTATTTATATATATTTTTTCATCCCCCCCAACAGCCCCCCACCCCCCACCCCACTGTTTTTTTTGTTTTTTTTCAGGTCACAAAAAATATACAGCAGCAACAACATTAAGAAAGGTGTACCATGTCATCGTTGTCATCGTAATCGACTTCTCGCTCCTCTGCTCTCCAGAGGGATCGCAGCGACTCTAGTTCCAGTATCCAGGTGTAGTCTTTAAGCTAGTCTTAAATCCTGCACTGTTCCGGTATCCGACCCCCTCAACAAACCACCAACCATCACCACCAACCGCATCCGAGCCGTGGGACGGTTACCTAGCAACGGCGTGACACTATCGTTCGACTGCTGCTGCTGGAGGAGTACAGCGAGACTTTTCCCTCTCGATCAACCAAACCTGGCTAATATCCGATCTCGGATCTCCGCGCTCGCTCGTCCGGTCGAGGAGCTCGGGATCGGGGCGGACGCGGTCGGGTCGTAAGATCCGAATGTAAGTAACGCCGAGCAAAGACTTCGCGAGGAGACAACGTCGGGATGTTTCGGTTCGGTGCTGCTGATGACGTGGAACCTTGATGTTTGTTTTATTTCTCTTTATTTTATTTTCTAATTTTTTTTTCTTCTTCTTTTTTTTTTTTTTAATACACGAAAACTGTAAACTGTCGACGTGAGGAACGTATCGCATCGCAGCATGAGAATGTCGCGGGACTGACCGCTGGGTGAAATGACACATTTGAATTCGGGTCGTTCCATCTCTTCCTCTCTGGGCTAAGGACAGTGGTGCGGACGTGGGGTTGTTTTTTTGTTGTTGTTGTTTTATTTGTGCACGTGTTTCGTTCCATCCCCGCCCCCCGCCCGAAAAAAAAAACAGAGTAAATAAGGAAGTAAGCACATTCCACTACCAAACAGGAAGTCAGGCAGCATTATAATAATAATAATAATTATAATAATAATAATAAATTGCTTGGAATTATGGGAAGGTGACCAAAAAAAGAGCTTTGGTTTTAACAGGGTGCGTGAGTGTGCGTGCGCGCTCTCGCGAGTGTGGACGTGATCGCACGGCCGCCGTCCTTCTCTGCCGAGACTCGGAAACTGTTTTATCTTTTCAACGCCGTGTTGTTTTATGTGTATATACTTTACAGAAATGTATCTATCTATACATCTATACGCATCACAAAGTATTTATTTAATCCAGAAATATGTCACAGATAAAATATATAAGTTTATAAAACACACCCAAAAAAAAGAGAAGAGTCTATTTAAAGTCGTAATTTCCTTTAGTGGTTTCAGTTATCGCAGGGTTTTATTTTTTATTTTTTATTATTATTATTTCTAGAAATCTAAACATGTCGTTTTGCACAGATTCTCTCCAGCGTACGTTTATGGACATTTAGAGCTCTGTTGTGTTTAGGCTACATTTGTGTACATCCTGATATGACCTTGTGCTGTTCTGGCTGTTCGACGTGTTCGATTCTTTCATTTCGTTTGCATTTATGAAAATTTTATCTTCTAAATATTAAAAAAAAATTTTTATATATATATATAGAGAGAGAGAGAGAGGGAGAAATAAATGTGCGTAAAATTGTAATAAAATGGGAAAAACGTGAGTAAAGGGAACGTTTGGTGAAGTCGTAGCGATGGTAGTCAGGGAAAAAGCATGTCGCGTGACACGGAAGCGGATCGAGCGTACGTGACGGGCGTGAAGCTCGGCCGTCGTCTGAATGTAGATGTAGATTTTATTTATTTTTTATTAGCGCAGCTCAAAGACGAGACTACAAACCACGGAAAACCTTCGCGGCCTGGAGGAAATGCACCAAATAAAAAATTTTTTTACGAATAAAATAAAGAAACTTTTACAAAAAATGAAAATAAAAACGTATATATGTAGGATTGTTTAATATGTGGAGTTTTTTTTAATCACTTTGAAAATCATCCCCCCCCCCCCCCCTCCCCCAAAAATGGTTCAACTGGGAAGGGGTTTGTGTTTTTGTTCGTGTGTGTGTGTGTGTGTGTGTGTGTGTGGGGGGGGGTCACTGTCTGCAGACGGAGAGAAAGGGGTTCGGGACGAGGGTCTCGTTTTGGTTCCTGCGGTGTCGGGTTCTTCGAAGCTGTTTATACGGATATGCTTTTGTCTTGTTGTTATTAGTTTACGAGTAAAGTCCATTTCCTTCACGACGTGTCTAAGAACCGGTGTAATAATAGCGGTTCCACGCACACACACACACACTTAAATCCACCCTGCCTTTTGATGACTCCTTTGTCCTTTTATTGTACTTTATTCGTGAAGTGTGTGAGCGTTTCGTCTCTCTGCCCTCCTTCAACACCAGCGCAGAGAGGAAATATATATATATATATATATATATCACATCACTCTGGAACATTCTGTGAAAGACTTTATATAAAAATAAATAAATAAATTAAAGGGCGCGTTTGAGTAACGCAGGTTTTTACACCCATCTGTGCAGATTCGCGAATCATAATCGTTAGCTGAAATGCACAGGATTTGCACAAACGCCCTGCGCGGCTCGAGCGCGTCCCGGGTGCTGACACACACTCGTGGTTTGGCTCGAGAACAAACCCCGCCCTCCATCCTCTTCTCGTTTTATTTCTTTTTTTTTTTTTCTTTCTCCCCGCTCCACTTTGAAATCCTGTGCCACCTTCAACCCCGCAGCTATCGTCCAGGGGCCGTGACGGACGTTTGCACTCCTTTTCGACGTGTACACGTACGGGGTTGTTGTGAACTCTTTAATACCAAAATGGCTAAAGCCTTAACGACGTACGGACGTTTCTGGAAAAGAAAAAAAAAGAGGGGGGAAAACACGATGTATGTACGATCTGTTTTTGTGTTTCTTTTTTTGGAAAAGCAAACCCATCGCAACGTTCATTCCCACTGATCGTGACCGTGTCCTCAGGTGTGCTCTTCTACTAACCCGACACACACTTTAAAAAGAAATCAATAAGAAAAAAAAAAAAAAAAAAAAAGCTACTGCCTCTAGGACAGCTACATGTCTGTTTTTGTTCGATCGAATGTCAAAACGGGACGTTTTTATGCCGTTATTTTGTTTGAAACAACGACAAAAATAGAAAACGCGGGCTGTTTGGATGTTGCCTACTCACTTGTGGTCAAATACGAATGGAGAATCAAAACATCAGCAACAATATGTACATGTATTGAGTTTGTTACTCTTTGCTAGTAACATCTGAAATAAAAAAAAAAAAATGAAACAAAACACCACAGATTTACGTGTTTGTTTGTCCGGACGGACGGTTGGTTATTTCGGGTCGGGTTTTAATAACGGAATTTGACACTAAAATGTAAATCAGGGGCCGTATTCGAGAAAACTCGCATATTAAGGATTTTTTTTTTTTTCCGAATTCCTGAAATATTCATTTTTTTTTATTTATTTTGTTTTTAACCGCATCGAATGCTCGGAAATGCGAAACTTGCAAATAATCGGTTACTTAGCAACTCGCAGCCAGGTGGTCGCCGATATACGGAGCTCGAGCAGCACACATTAGAAATCTGTTAATGCGAATGCAGACTTTAATACACCGAAAAAGTGTAATACACTCTGCCCCACGTTTGACCTTTTTCCCTACGTTCTTTTGAATGTCCGCGGAATAAAATAAAATATCAGATGCCGCGAGTGAACCTTCTGCCATCATTTTACACATTTGAATGACGATGTGATAACATGACATTAAAAATGACCTTGTATGGTCATGGGCGTTGTTTCGACTCAGGACAGCTGGTATTCGCTGCTATTGTCGAGCAACCGTTCGACGGCGAACACAACACCTTCGCGTGTTCACTGAGCGTCGGATGGCGGTCGAGAGGCAGGAGTTCGGCCGATATTTGCTGGGAGCCTTTTTATAATCGGCCGATCGGTGTGTGAGAAGGCGGGACTTACGGAAAGGGGTTAACGCAACGCGGACACGTGCGCACGTGATGCAGTATTGGACCACAAACACGTCATAATGAAACTAAAGCTGAAATCCACTCAAATTTAGACGCTTTTTTTAAGGTCTGAAAAAGAGGACGTACGTCCCGCTAACAAAAGCGTTTCAGAGAACAATTTGTGTAAAATTCATTGCTGCATGCACCAGACGGTTGCTCACGTGAGCCACGACTGGCGAGAGAGAACCAGAGCTATACGCTAGACTTACGTCCAAACGTTCATTTCTTCGGTTTTAAATGAAAAAAATAAATAAATAAAGAATCCGGGTAGTATTCTATTTTTTTTTTTTTACAAAATTTACCTGTAATCTGATCACTTTGTTTTTTTTTGATCTAACTGTATTACGGATTACAGCTACCAGTCTTTTGTATCCTGATTACGTAACGCCGTTACGTGTAGTCCGTTACGCCCCAAGCCTGCACAGGTTTTTATTAATGCGCTCATGCTAATACCTTATCGTTTCTATAGGTTAAAGAAACATCTATAGTGTAAGATGTTTATTTAACCTGTAGGGAAGGAGTCTCCAGTGTCAGTGCTTTGTAACAGTCAGAGGTAAAGCTGTAACTTTCAGTTTTTCAACATCTTCTAAATCTTCCAATTAGAACCGAAAAAAGGGTTTTCATCCACAGGAGAAAGATTTTTAAGTTGCACAGAGAACCTTTCACTCTCACGTCCTTTAGAGAAGCATCTATTTAGAGAAATGCGTCGAAGGTAACAGTAACTCCGCTTCATTGCACCACTTTGTCGTTGTTATTTTCCTATAAAAGCCTTTTATTCCTTACGTCGGTTTTGTCCTAAATAGGATCCAAACTGTAGTTGCCATGGTTACTAAACCGTTTGGATGTTTCCGTATATACAGTCCCGGCCGTTTAGATCTGAGCTGGTCGGATGACGAGCTCTTCTTCTCTTTGATCTCCTGCTGGAGAAGATGGCACGCTCCACCGGGCTCGCCGCTGCAATCTGGAGCGGGACAGACGGCGACGCTTAATCACAGCACACTGGCAGGAAGTGGATGAGAGGAGCGAGGGAGAGAAAGAGGAGGAGATCGAGAGGTGGGTGGGTTTGTAAAGCGGTGTGTAACCCTTAATGGGCCTGAATGGTGAAAGGAGATGCCCTCTATTAGCAATCAATAAGCTGATGAGAGGAAGGATGGCGAGAACTGTAAGACCTATTTACAAAGACCAGTGACGGAGAGGGTCGATCGTTATCCTGAAACGGTCTTTCCGAGCCACACAGCCCTTTCCTGATCTCACCTTTTCACCTCCATCTGTACAGAGGTGTAGCTGCAGGACAGGTTTGAGGGAACCTCCTGAAGGCCAATAAAAAAAAAATGTGCTGAACGCTACGAAAAACCTCAAATGACCCCCATCTCACTAGCATGTAGGACTTTCGCAAGTCTATTTTCAATTGTCGTTGCGTTTCAAATGAAGAGGTCTTACCTGTCTGGGAACCAGTGAAAGAAATAAGAGGAAGTGGAGCTGTGGTAAGAGGTGGAGACAATCTAGTCAACGGAATAATTTAGGATGAGCGGCATTGTTCACGCGTTCGCTGGAGTGTCTTCTGTATGTACATCTGGAGGATTTAAAACAACATTTTCATCGTCACGAGACGGTACGTCAGAGCTTTCGTAGCTTTCGGGCTTTCGGGTCTGTCAGCTTTCCAAATCGAAGCGTAAAATGACGTTAAACACACTCCGAGACGAGCTCTGTCTCGCTTTAGAATTTTCTGCCTTTGTCGTGATTGTCGTCATGATCCGCGGCTCAAAGCGGTCCCTCCAGGATGTAATGCACAACACCAGTGTGTTTAGCGGCAGTACAAGGACGGGGAAATTATTCTCTTTCTTTTCTGAACTACATTAGTGCAGTGTGTCAGGATAATGGAAAAGACTAAAACAGCACGTTTTCATTTAAACGTGACTCACGACGATATTTTTTAAAATGTTAGCGCACAGATTCCTTCTTCTGAAATTATTTCTCAAATGAATTTGTAAAATAAAGACAAAAGAGGAGAATGTGGGTTTCTCGTGTGAGGTTTGGGAACCCCTGCTGTACTGTACGCCATGACGTAATGTAATGCTAGCTCAGCATCATTCTGGAGCATGTAATGCTCGTTATTTAAGTAGCTTTCTTGGTAGAGACATTTTGCACAAATTGTCTTCACAGCTCAGTGATTTAACGTGTATGCAGAGTATAAACGCCAGCACTTTACACTTTTTGTAGCCTACGTCATGTAACGACGGTTTATCTAATCGAGAAGAGACTTGATGAATATAATATAATATAATGCTAACACTTTCAGACAGTGATTCTTTATAAAGGGTAAAATAATGGCAATGAAAATGGGGGGGTGCCATGAGTAGTAAAACATTTAATGTTAATTTAAAATAAATAAATAAATAAATAAATAGACATAACCTGTTTTCAGTAATAAATATATCAGGGGGTACCTACAGTGAGCATTTCTTTAGCTGGGCTGCGTCAATGTTTCATGGTCTGAAGAAACCAATTTGAATAAAGTCCTTGAATAAAACCTAAACATGTAAATGTATTTAAATGCGCGGAATGTATTACCCGTGTGTGCCATTACTTTTTTTTTCTTTTTGCAGACTGCACGTATCAAATGCTAGTTCCAGTTCTAGCTAGCTAGAAAAACATCTTCCTGCAGCTCTTAATATCAAGCGACGGTCTGTGAGAAAATTCTCCAAAAAAAAAAATAAAGAAATAAAGAACTCCGTAACATCGTTTTAGCCTTCTTTTTTTCTTTTTTTTTTTTAGTAACTTGCTAACAGCTAGCTGGCTAATCAGCAGCCTGTACACGATGAATGTTACATTTCCAAAGCGAAGAAGTTTCACCCTCGTTCAGTCCAGGAGCTTAGCTAAACCTCCTGATCTACTTGATGTTTCAAGGTTGAAGTTGAAGGAACGGATTTGAATAAAAAAATAAAAAAAACCATGACAATGTAAATGAATGCAAACGTGCAGAATGTGTCACGTGTGTCTGTGATCGCTGAAAGAAAACACGAGTATGAGTTTAAAGAGTGAGTCAGAAAGAAGAGACGCTAGAAAAAGAGCGCTTTGCGCTGTTCATTAGCTAGCTAAAAGCCTGCTAGCGTATCAGCTGGAATAACGTCGACTAATAATGTCGCTAATTCGTTTCATTTCACCACATAATAGCTTGATCGTCTCCGTCCGTATACAGTGTGTGTTAGTCATCGTGGGTCAGCATATGTACTTAAATACGGACAAGCTAGTCAATGATGTTATTAGCTAAAAATTGTACAAATTCAGTTAAATTAATCGATCATATAGCTTGGATTATGTAACTGAACTTCATCAAATGAGTAGCCTAATTTAACAAGACAGATCAAACTGGTTAGCTAACATAGTCATTCAAGACAAGATGTGCATTAGCTAACGCCAGCGACTATTTAAAGGAAGAAACTGCATTTTATGGCGGCCATTATGGTGCACAGGTCACTATGAATTGATGTCATCAGCTCTCTCGATTTCAAATGCGGATATTTGTGCTTAAAACGGATGTAGCAATGTGTCTACACTGCATTATGGGTAATAGACATGACAATAGCGTGCTTGAGAGAAAACAAACTTCAACTGATTTGATGCGCTTTAATGTTCGATACCGTTTTTAAAATGGCCGACATTCTAATACTGCGTTTAAATGGCGTCGTGTTTGTTGTGTTTATTTCAAAGCTTGAACAAACTGAACATCGCTCTCGGGTTGTATAGTATTTACGATTTTGAGATTCAAGTTGAGGTTCTCGAGTTTGATACAATGTTGGTGTTTCAGTATTGTGGAAGTTCAGTTAGCAACAATCCAGTCTAATTTTAGTCATATTTAGTCTTTTCTTAGTGTTTTAGCAGCACATCTGAGGTAAATGTTGATGTTTCAGTCTCACTTACGCGGTCTCTCTGCGTTTTATTTGGTTCTATGAATGACCAAATTGCTAAATCGTTAGCCTATTTTTCAGTCAAATATCATCAATAGGCCTTTTTTTAAATTGTATTTTATTCATTTAACACGCCAGAAAGTGTGTAAAACCGTGTGACAGTGTTCATGTTTCATTATATGGAACTTAAGAACCCACTGGAGTTTGCTTCGTGGTCGATGCGAAGTATAATCAGTGTAATTTTAGTCACTCCGAGACTTTTCTTAGTATTTTACCAACACATCTGAGGTAAATGTTTAGGTTTTAGTCTCGTTTTCAGTGTCATGTTGCCTTTTCTTGGTTTCTTTAAAAGACCTAATGGCTGCGTCGTAGTTTGTGTAATTGTTAGCCTCATTTCTAGTCAAATAACCTGAATGAATTTTAACAAGCCAGACAGTTTTTTGGGTTGTTTTTTTTTTTTTTTTTTTGCAGCTGTGGCACAATGTTGACCTTTCAATCTATAAATTATTTTAGGATCTTGCTTAGCAGTTGTTGCTAAGTGTAATCACGGTGTACTTTTACTCTTCGCAATTTACCAGACATCTGAGGTGAATGGTGATCTCCTACTCAGTTCGATATGGTTTCCACCGTCACTGTGCGTTAACATGGCTTCTATCCAAGCATTATTGCCTGTAGCTTTGTACTAGCTAACTAAGACCCCGAGTCGTCAGCTGTCTTGTGCTCTGTGTCTGTATTTCCCTGTTGCCTGGCAACTGTATTCTCATGGTTTTAACCACTCTAACACCTAAATAAAATAACAGACAAGTATTTTTAGCGTTCGGGACACGATCCGAGTCGCGTGCAGAGATTGAGGAGAGTCGTTTGGCTGAAATCAGTGAGTGCGACTTGAATAAGGGCAGACGAGAAAGACCTGTTTGAGTTTTGGTTCTTAACCAGAATTTCAGGATGAGGTGCAGGTGTGTGGCTGTGAACATAGTGTGTGTGTGTGTGTGTGTGTGTGTGTGTGTGTGTGTGTGTGTGTCTCTGTCTCTGTTCTCTGTGTCTCTGTTCCTTGACTGTCAGATTAGTCAAATCCAGCAGCCTATCCTGCAACCGAGACCTTCACCTCTCTGGCCTTCATCAAACACACACACACACACACACACACACACAACTAGCATACACTAATTAGGTAAGACCTGTAACATGCAATGAACACAAATCAGGTCAGGCTGGAACCACACACATACAGGTACTCATGTGGATTATGAACTAAGCAGAATACAATCAGTTCGAAACAGAAACACACACACACACCCCTACCTACTGTGCAAACACACACACACACACACACACACGCACACACACCTACTGGCTGGTGTAATATTGGAGTAATATTGGTTGGTGCTTCTTCACCATTACTCACATGCACCTTTTTGTTGACAGGTTACTAAACCTGAAATATTAGTTTCATATAAATGTAAACCATAATCAGAGGAACGATTCGCTCTCTTCCCTGGAAGCGCCCGCGGGTTCGTTACCGTAACGTGACGAGTCGAAGTGTGAAAGCTGAAATCCCAAAAAGACTGCATTAGATGAAAAAGGGGACGTACTGAAATTCCTCATCAAATTTGGAAGACTCGTATGTGAACAGGAGCTGAGACGTTACTGGGAAAAGGGACCCGAGGACTAATTTTCCAGCTGATTTTAAACATTAGAACAGTGAAACAACAACTGGAGTGTGTGTGTGTGTGTGTGTGTGTGAGAGAGAGAGAGAGAGAGAGAGAGAGAGAAGAACAGGAGAAACGTGTGGAATTTGGAATAGATCACAAATAATTTATCAGCAGCAGAGACACACGATACACAAACTCAACGAGTTGAAACGTAAACTCAACCAAATCTGTTCAATTTTACATCATGAATCTGAATTCCTGAATGTGCCGTCGGATAAAATAGCGTTTGAAGGCCAAACATTACGAGTAAAAGGAGTTAAAGACTCTTTGAAGATGATGTGTGTAAAAGCCTTTTCTCGATGTTAGGAATGATGTATTTAGCTTCTGAGTAGCGCAACAGAAAAGGGCCGATAGATCCCGACATAGAATCCCAACTGGTCGTGCTCTCTGTCCCCTCTCGATCATAGCAACATTTGCCATTTGTAGGCATCTCTGAGCTCATGTATGTGGAAGAGGGCCGACAGCGCTTTCCTCGGTGTGTGTTACGCTGCCCTGTGATGCAGTAGCTGGCTTCACGTGTCTCGGAGGAAGCGTGCGTTAGCCTTCACACTCCTCGGTGGGTAGCTGGGCGTGCTGGCTGGTGGGTAGGAATTGGCCATGACCAAACTGGACAGTAAATGAAAATACATATAATAAGGTTCAAATGAAAGATACACAGCCTGGGTCACTCATGATGTGGTGGGCGAGATGTATACTCTAAGGTTTATTGAATACAGGAAGTGGCAGTGCACTGTTTTCCTGTACAAACTGAGCATCGGGTACTCAAGTGGATTGCATATCATCAGCAACACACACACACACACACACATTGTTTAACACTGACGTATTAATTACAGAAGGGATTGAATCAAGAGCTGTAAATAGCAGCAGGTATAAAGTGTGACATAGACATATGGCCAAACTCAAGCTGTCCATCAGATGGTGAACTCTGGGCTCCCTGCTTCCATCCCTCTCCGCCTGACAGGAAACAAGATGGAGGCTCCAGCACAGGGCCACAGACGAGCAGATGGGGGGAGAGGGAGAGAGGGGGGTTGGATGTGTAATGTGGGTCTATATGCTGCAAAACACTCATGAAGACAAATACACAAACATCATCATCATTGCTTTCAATGTATTTTCTGAACAATATTGCTCATATACAAGATGCTTGAACAAAATGAAGAATTTGCGAATACATTCCAAACAGGATGATTCTAGCACTTTTTTTTTTTTAAATAATGTGTGTTTCCATAGAAACCTCCTATAAAATATATCCATCCATCCATCTATTTAATTCATTTATTTTTTTCACTAACAATTTTTTATTTAACCTGACTGTTTGCTACCTCGGCATGCTGGCTAACTTGCTTAACGTTAGCTGTATAGGAGTTAACATTTCATCGTACATTTGCAAACTTGCTACTGGTAACTTGGCTATCATTAATTAGCTACACGTTACTAACCTATCGTTAGCCAGATACCAGTCACGTTAGGTTGATATCTACCTAGCTAGTCATCATTAATCGCTAATAGAAACAACTACTCATTTAAGAGTTCTGTGTAACAGCCTTATGACGATCCACGTCGGCTCCGTCCCAAATCGACTGCTTAACAACGTAACAGTCAAATTAATAAGGACTTCATTCGCTGTGGGATGAGTTTCTGTTCTCGACCTCACCTGTGTAGGAACGGCCTGGGAGAGGCCATCAGGTGTGTGTGTGTGTGTGTGATAATAATAACTTTGGCCTGGTTTAGTGGCCTTCCTGTACTTAATTGTGGTTTTCTGAGTCATGGATGTCCGCCCTCTTCTAGGAATGTGTGTGTGTTGACAGGAATATTATTATAGGCTTATGTGGATCAGAATCTCGACGGCAAAAGGACAAGCCATAGAGAAACCAAACCCTGTCCGAGACAGCACGTTACCACGTATGTGTGTGTGTGTGTGTGTTTTGAGTTCAGTTTTAAAATTTAGTTTAGCTAGTATACGTTTTTAGTCATTATGCTAGTTAGTCATAAACTAGCATTACGACAGAAAACTTATAAGCATTTATAAAGTGGAATTAAAAATCCACTCAAAAAAATTTGTCGTTAGCTTATGACAGCGTTGGCAGGGAAGATTATGAACATACTGTATATTAAAAACTTGAAAATGAACTCAGAATATTTGATATAGTTAGCTTATGTAAGCTAGCGGGCTAGGATTAACCTTGAAAACGATCAACATCTATTATCATATCTTAAACTTTCTGCTAGGAGTGTAAATTATTACTATTTATAAATATGATTATAAAGTGAAGTTTACGAACGTCAGCTTTTAACTTAAAAATCCTCTGATTCTGTGTGATTAGCCGCTGTTAGAAAACTAACTAGCATAACTGATAAATAACTTAGAAATGTATTTGTTTATTCAGCATACACTAGTGTTGGAAATGACAATGATTAGCATTTATGGATGATTAATCGTAAATAGTCATACATTTTTATATTGGAATATTACACGTTAGCTGGTTTCAGCAGTGAAGGTCATGGATATAAAACAAAATCTATTAAATCCTGAATGTGGATTGCTAGTTAGTTATCTTAGCTAACCACACATGGTTGCTAATCCGGTCAGGTTGTCACATGTTAGCAAACAAAATCTGTAATAATATAAAAGCAACTTCCGCATCTGAGCTCAAAGACGCTGTCTGTGGCCTACAGTCAGTACACACCTGTTATTTAGAGAAAAATACATTCTATGTTTAATTACTATTACTATTTTATGATAATTAGAATACATGCAGTACATAGTCTGATTAAAGTCTAAATAAAGCTAGCTGGTTATAGCTAGTTGAAGCAACTTTTCATCATGTGTAATGACTTCATTAATTAGTGTTGAATCAGGAATTGCTGAAATCATCCAGGACATGTTTAATGTCTAAAGCCTTACTAAAAGACTGTTTAGCGTCACACAGCAACCTGCATGTCCAAAATCACTCGCTCACCTTAAAAATATTTTTATTATATGCATTTTTGTGTTCATTTTTTTATGATCCGACTTTTATACTAGCTTCAAGAAGTAAATGTGTGTGTTAGTATTTACACACCTTCATACACCCTCTGGTGTTGATTATGAAAAAAAAAATCAAATAAAGATCTGGATTTTTTTTTTTGGTCAAATTCTGCCTCCTAGTGGCTGATTTCTGGAAGGATTTCTTCGTACCGACTTGAAATGTTACAAAGGGATCTTTTTCAAACTAAAAATATTTCCAGAACCAAGAAATAATAATAATAAAAAAGATTCGTTATAACAACAACAACAACAAAAATCTATAACAGCAGCTCTGACTGCACTGCAGGTTTATATTAATGCACTCATTCTAATATGTTATAGTATCTATCTATCTATCTATCTATCTATCTATCTATCTATCTATCTATCTATCTATCTATCTATCTATGTATTAATATACAGTATCTATCTATTTAACTTTGACAAGGTCCAAATTGTGATGGCACCAGAACTGGACCATGGAGTAATGGAAGAAGGTGGCCTGGTGTGATGAATCAGGTTTTCTTTTACATCATGTGG
>CM022773.1:1864143-1914143 GCA_012411365.1 Ameiurus melas | reverse complement strand
TTATTATTATTATTAAGAAGAAGAAGAAGAAGAAGAAGAAGAGGGATGTTTAATATAATGACTAAAGCAGCACTATAGTATTTGTTCTTTGACACTGCAGTGCTGAAGTAATACTTACAGTTAAATGACATTACTGGGACACTAAATGAACACCTGAAGATGTATGTTAAGGCTGCAGGTCTGTAAGCTGTAGAAGTGTTAATGACAGAACAGTGTGGGGTGTTAATTCAGCAGTCAGTGATTCAGCACTGCGGATTTTGCAGTGTGTTGAAGCTCATTGGCAGCAGCGTCTCTCGTGTGGGGCGTGTGGTCCTGAATCAGCACTCTGTAGTGCACGTCTCAGCACCATCACTGCAGCTCACGTCCACTCCAGGACCCCCACCCCCATACACACACACACACACACACACACACAGCTACACGATAAACTAACATCAGCAAACAGGCCTATAAACACACTACACACAGTTTCTGATGTACAATATTTATGCTTAATAATGTTAGTAATTACATCCTTAACCCAGGTAGAAGACTATTCTATAAGAGACTTTTATCATTTTTACACATTAAGGTTAATTACCACATCGGTAAGTGTATCGTGAGCCAAATACATCGCCAAATTTATCATAATAAATTGTTATTATGTTTAATACATGCTTTGGAAACAGCTAAAATGGGCAAGAAACATTTATACACATGACTATATAAGTAGCAAATGTCACTGATATTAGCTAGATTAGCTAGGTGGACAACAAATTGCTAGTAAACTAGCTCACATTTGTATACAAAATGTAAGTTTTATGTAATTTTTAGTTTAAATTGTTATTTTTTGTGACTTATTATACGGCATCCAAAAGTGCAAAAAAACCCAAAACAAACAACAACGTCACCTTAGCAACCATGATTTGTTCATTGCTAATATTAGCTCCTTTAGCTCACAGATTCCCAGCTTCGGTGGTTAGAAGTCTTTAGGTACCATTTTTTCATTCTCTATTAACTCGCATATCGGATATGATTGGTTCAAGACCTGAACTTATGTAGTGACATCACAATCGTAGCTCATGTTCGGCCACGCCCAAAAATGCGTTGTAAACAGAAGTATTTATAAAGGCTGCATTTTAATCCCAAATAGATGAATGACTTTAATATTAGATCGATTATCTAGCTGGACAACAAATGAACATTTGTAAGAGTCTTGATTTATGTTGTTTTTATTTTCAGTGAATTCTTATTCCAAAACTGTAAAATGAGAAGCCACGCCCCCAAATCAGTTTCATACAGAAGTTTTATTTAAAAACTCTAAATTTTAGGTTGGAAATTTAACCCCAAACATAACTTACAGGAGTTCCAGTTATTACATGAAAGTCACTGTAATGTATAAAACCTGTTGTTGTTTTTTTTTTTTGCTGCATTATTTTTAAGAAAGATGAGGAGCTGGAAATCTCACTGGAGTTAGGACTGAGCACATGACATGGAAGTGTTGTTACATCATAAAATATACGAGTCAATCATGTACTGATATGCAAATTGAGGCATTGCGACACTAGTAAAGGGACAGCCTATGTAAGGTATGTATGAGTATGTATGTAGAACCGGGGACATTTAGAGCCTTTATGAGGGTTAAAGTGTTTTTTAAAAGTGTTTTTTTTTGTGGAAACCTCACATCACAAAAGTATTATTAGCAGAAATGAGCTCCACCCCCCGACCCCAGACAAAGCAGCTTAAAAGTCAATGCAACGGAGAGTGGAGTTTTAACAGAGTGGGTGGAGTTAATTTGGGTGAAGACAAAGAGGTATTGTTAGCAGTAGAGGGCGCTTTACTCATTACTCACTGCTCCTTTAATAAATACAGCTTTAAAAAAATATATATATATGTATATATATATATATATATTATTTCAGATATCTGTGGAGATGGACGTGAGTAAACCGGATCTCACCGTGGCTCTGAAGGACATCCGGGCGCAGTACGAGGTTCTGTCCTCGCAGAACCAGCAGCAGGCGGAGGACTGGTACCGCTCCAAGTTTGCCAGCGTGACCCAGGCGACAGCACGCGACACCGACGCCATCAAACAGACCAGAGATGAGCTGAGCGACATGCCGACGCCAGGTTCAGGCGCGTACGCTGGAGATCGAAGCCCTACGCAATCACAACGACGCACTCGAGCGGCAGCTGGCCGAGATGGAGGACCGCCACAGCACCGAGCTCGGAGAGATGCAGGTGACGGCGAGCGCATGTGCAGGAAAAATAAAAATCCAATTTAGCGATATGAAATTTTACTTACATTTAGTTTTTAATTATTATAGAGTACGGGACAGGGCAACTCATATACTATTTAAACTATTCTATTAATTTAATATAATTAATTAAACAAATCATATATTCAACACATAAATATGGATTTATACTGGAATAAAATCGAAATCAGAATTTGAATTTAAAAAATTAGACAATATATAGGACGCTTAAAATTTAAAAAGGAAATATTAAAGTGCTATATATATATATATTTAAAAAATACAGTAGATTTTTAAATTTACATATATAAAAATTTTGCTAAGCTTGAGACTTCAATCAACATGATTGAAAAACAAAAAGGAAACTTTTATGTTGTTTAATGTTACGCGATAAAATCGATATAAGAAATGAAAATGCGTTCACAAATAAACAAATTAATAAACATTTTATTTAAAAAGCATACACATAGTATAAAATAAACAGTGTATTCAGGCACTCTTTAGTATATATAGCATATAGAATAGGTTAAATATTATGTATATTATTTTATTCTATTATTATTTTTAGAACATTACTTATATTGATATAATTGTCTGAGCTGTAACATCTGGGAGTGTGTCGTGTGGCTTGGACAGGAGACGATCGCTCAGCTAGAAGACGCTCTGCACAGCACTAAAGGAGAAATGTCTCATCACCTGCGCGAGTATCAGGACCTGCTGAACGTCAAGATGGCGTTGGACATCGAGATCGCCGCCTACAGGTGAGACACACACCTTAGTTCATTTTCTCAGGTAAATGTTAATGATAATACCGATGGTTCTGTCTCAACTTCTGTATCACGTTGCCTTCACATTGTCTGTATAACAGAATTAACAGCTTTATGCTAGCTAGCTAAAATGTTTAACTCAGTCAGTAGCTAGCTGTTGCCTAGCAACAGTGTTTGCATGACTTTTTTTGAACCGTATCACAAATACACGAGTTCCATTTTAACGTTACCACATGGTCCGTTTTTAATAAAACATTAAACATAAAAATGTAAATCTAGTTAGCGCATATTAGTATAAGATTTAAATACGCTATAGCTACCCTTACAATCTTGGGCTAGCACTGGAGTTCGATAGCTAATAGCACTATAAATTCAAATGTAAAAAAATAACAATGGTAAATGGCACACTTATATAGCACTTTTATCCAAAGCACTTTACGCTGTGTCTCATTCACCCACACACTCACACACCAACGGTAGCAGAGCTGCCATGCAATGTGCTAACTTGTCATCGGGAGCAACTTGGGGTTCAGTGTCTTGCCCAAGGACACTTTGGTATGTGGACTCACGTGGGCCGGGAATCGAACCGCCAACCCTACGATTAGTGGACGACCCGCTCTACCACCTGATCCACAGCCGCCCACATGTATTAAACATAACTAGTTGGCTAGCATAACACCAAATGGTTGTTATTGGAATCGCTGAAAATAATTAGCTAAAAAGCTAGATTACGGTTAAATTTTATCCCATGGCAACCGGGTGCAAATCTTTGCGTGCAAATCTTTGCATCTGATTCCACACATTTTGCTTTGTATGCTTACAGGAAGTTGCTGGAAGGCGAAGAGACCCGTCTGGGCAGTGTGGGTGTGACCGCAATCCATCCTGCCTACTCTGCTGTTTCCTATTCAGCGGGACGCGCTTACACCCTGGGTGCCTACAGGAGGGACGTGGCCAAACCTGAGAGTGAGGAGGAAGAGGACGAGAAGGAAGCGGAGGAGAAGGAAGAGGAAGAGGATGAAGAAGAAGAAGAAGCAGAAGAAGCAGCTGAGGAGGAAGGAGGAGATGAAGAGGAGGAGGAGGAGAAGGAGGAGGAGAAGGGAGGAGAGGATGAAGAAGAAGAAGGTGGAGAAGAAGGAGTGGAAGGAGACCAGGTTGAGGAAGAGGAGGTGGTGAAGGTAGAGAAGAAAGAAAAGAAGGAGCAGGAAGAAGAGAAGAAGAAGGACAAGGTGATGGAGAAAGAGAAAGAGAAGAAGAGCGAAGACAAAGGTGATGAGGCTAAGGCCGAGAGCAAGGCAGAGAAAACCGAAAGCAGTAAAGGAGACAAGAGCAAGTAAACACACGCCCTCTCCAGCCATCCACACACAGATCTGGACTCTAATTTCATTCAGTACACCATCATCTTCCTCTTCATCAATCATTTGGGAAGTGGTGACCACACAGATCTCCACAGTAGCTGTATGTACTTCAAGCAATGTCCACTGAATGTTCAGTAAGAGCCTTAATGTAGTGACAGTTTATGATATGCGGGTTAGAAACCTAGTGCTGGGTCCGACACGGACGAACCCACCATCGGCTGTTTTAACCCAGTGAGGTTGGGTTGTTGGGGTGTTGAGGTTGTTGACCCAGTATACCCTGGGGTGAATGTGTGGGTAAAAATGATTACGTTACTGGGATGTAGACACCTTAGTTGTTATAGTAACCGTGTGCACGTCACGTCACAAAAGAAGCTTCAGGCAGCGCTTTTTCTCAACGAAATCACGTACTGACAAAAACACGAGCATTCAAAATCGTATCTGTGTGCTTCTCGATATCATGAGCGACAAAACACAAACTCCTCAAACTCGACTACAGTGCTAGCCGATAATCCGAGACAACGTTTCAGTGAAATCGCGAGGTCATTTTTAACTAGCTAGACGTAACCTTAATAGTGATGGAGCTGCCCGGAATTAGGTAGCTTAATGTTCACTGTAAATATACAGGAGTAGGTAAGAATTTAATCTTTAAAATTTTCTTACAAACAAAACAGGAATATCAGAGGTAGTTATGTAGCAGCCCACATTTAGGTAACTTCGGTAATTTACTGTTGGCTGTAAGAATCTTAACGTAATGTCATGTAATCAATCTTTACAAATTTCATACAAAAATACTAATTTGTCTTTACAAAAAGTCCAGCTAGCATTCTTTTTGTCAGCTAAATTACATGTTAATAATGTTACAGAGAAATCGTGAGCTAATTTATAACTAGCTAGAAGTAACATTAATAGTTATGTAGCAGCAATAAACCAGGTAACTGTAAGGATAATAATGTTAATATTATTATAATATCTCATTAATACAGAAATATAATTTCGAAAGCTTCACTTAAGCTGATTTCTTTAACTTTTCTGGTTGGTCTCAAAAGATGGAGTAGAAAATACTAGAAATTTAGAAATCTGACGTAGCATGTCTGTTACCTTTCAAGTCCACAACCCAGTATGCCCAGTTTGACCCCACAGGTGTCATTTTTGAATTGTTTCCAATTTTCAACTATATTTCTGAGGCTGTGGGCGTGGCCTAAACTGTCACTTATATCCATAACCAGGTTATCTTATACGAAATTGTAGCAAATTACGCTGAGGGGAAAAAGATTCCAGTTTTCCAAGATGGCTGCCTCAGAACATTCTAGCGTTCGGATACACGGTGAAGTTTATGTTGAAGTTGTATGTTTAAGTAGCTACATTAGCCTTGCCGCTCCCTTACGAAATTGAAAAAACTAAAGAAAGATGCCAGACACTAAACACGGCTGATCAAATACATTCATAATAAATGGACTAGAAGTTCGATTTTTTTTTTTTTTTGCCTTTAATTGTCTATATAAACCTTTATTATTAAATCAGGGATCCATAAACTCACTGACTTTATTAGTTTAGTGAAGAAAGACGTAAAATATGTTCATCCTCCCTTTCACCATACCAAGTACTTCATCACAAACTGGGACAAATCTGTTATTATGATGAGAAAAAGCCATAATAGCTGTAGGTTTAGGAGTATAATTAAACACACTTAAGAGGATTTCTGTATTAGAACTGTTTAAAGGGCTTCGGGAGCTTGCCATTCTGGCATCGAGTCAGTTCAAGAAAGAAACGTTTCTAGGAGTGGTTGCTGCTATTGATCGTCCAAGTTCATATTTATCAAGTATGCTTGTTAAAACGAACCCTGTTGACCCGTTCATTTGTAATAAATCTTCCTCCAGATCGGCTGTTCAAGAACAAAGCAGAAAAATGATCAAACATAAGGACATCGCCACGTCGTCACTTAAGCGCGTGGACGTTTCTTCTTTCATGAAGCCATGTTTATGAAAAAAAAAAACACCTGCTGAAAGCTTGTTTTGTCCCTGACGTGTTTTTAAGACACAGCGTTTGGTTTTGACGGGTCGACCTCTCTGCACATGACAGACAGAGAGGCAGTCTCCTAGCTACAGCCAATAGATAAGGCCTATTACTTCACTGTGTAAACACACACACACACACACACACACACACACAGCTGACAAGCACTCACAAAACACCAGTCGCAGCGTCACAAAACACTTACAGCCACAAAGGAGGCGTGGCCTTTATTACTGTCAGTCCTGTGGAAGGAGGCGTGGCCTTTATTACTGTCTGTTCTATGGAAAGAGGCGTGGCCTTTGTTCCTCTCAGTCCCAGTGGAGGAGGTGTGGCCTTACTTAACACTTTTTCAGAGAAAATCGAAGAGTTTGCACAACACACTGATGTGTCACATGAAAGCAGCTGTATCGTTGCACATTCCATCATCTGCTTTAAATGTCCGAGTCGACCGGACGTTCAGTTTATCTGCATGGTCTAACTTTTCGAGCTTGCGGTTAGAAGACAGAATGGAACGGTTTTGCTTGTTGTGTGTGTGAATAAAGAGATAAAGTATCACTGGAATTGCCTTAATGGTGAATGAAATGCATTTCCACGGTCGCACTGTATCAAAAGCGCTTTTAGTCTTCCACTGAGAACGTAAGAGCTGCTCGTTTCTCTCGAAGCCAAATAAAGCTGTTTATCAACCAACTTCATTCTGTCTGTGTGATGAGTTAATACCTGTAGTACACTGCTCGTAGTGTAGTGTATTACAATAACCCGAGACCAAACCACTTTCTGAAACAGAGGCGATAGTTTATAGCATATTTACTTTAAATGTACACGTTTTTGACAGATTAGAACTCTGAAACAGTTCACTTTCTACACTAGTTGTTTCATTTTGCTAAGTCACTGCTTTACACTTCCTCAAGCAATAAAGTGTGTGTGTGTGTGTGTAGAGAGAGAGAGAGAGAGAGAGAGAGAGAGAGAGAGAATGAGTTTGATTAACGCATCATGTCGAGACGCGTAAACAATGCTCTGAATTTAGAAATACAAAACCAAGAGAGTAACCGTTGAATATAAAATAAACTGAGTACAATTCCACTGAATGAAGGAATTGACTGAAATAAATAACAATTATAATAAATGACTTTATATTATTTCAATCCCTGGTGTGTTTGTAACGAGCTTCTTGGTCCGTGGCTCTGGTCAGATTGCGTGTGATTCATCCGTATCAATCACTTCAATGAAAAAATATTTCTTCTCTTATTAACGCTTTATTTCCGTACATTTATATCGCGGATGGTGAAGCATGAGAAAGTCGAGAGAATCAACAGATTCATTAATCCACAATCAGAAAAACAGGTTCCTCGAGGGTTCCTTGGATCGTTAAGGGTCGAGGGAAACACCGTTGTAGGTTTCTACACAGAACCTTTAAGAGTGCAATTGCAAACAGACTCGGATCCGGACTTGGACTCTTATTCGGACTCTGACAGGGCAAACAGGTTTGGACCCCTGAGTGGACACAGGCATTGACTTGGACTTAGCAAACAAAATCAGACACTCATTCAGAATCAGTAAATGGACTTACACGCTTATATCGGTCTCAGCAAACAGACTTATACTCTGTTTTGGACTCTAACTCTCTGATTAGACTTTTTCTCGCCTAACAGACTCCGATTCTGATTCTGACTCAGCAAACAGACTCGGGTTTTGACCGTGACTTGCCAAACGGACTCTGATTCTGATTCTGACCCGGCAAACAGACTTTGATTCTGACACACCTATCAGACGCTGATTCAGATTCTGACTCAATAAACGGACTTGGAATTTGATTCTGACTCGAACTCTGATTCTGAATTAGCAAGCAGACTCAGACTGGATAAAGCCAACAGTTTCCCACAGTGTATCCATAATCCGTCCGAATTATTAATCCACTCTCAGGAAAACAGGTTCTTTGAGAGTTCCTTGGATCGTTAAGTGCTGAAGGAAACACTGTTGTAAAGTTCAATTCAAAACCATAAAGGGTCCAGTTTTGCCTATTCAGACCTGGCAGTCAGACTCTGGCACGGACTCTGAATGGTCAAATGGACTCAGACTTTGATTCAGACATGGCAAACAGACTTGGACACTGAAGTGGACATTCACTTTGACTCGGCAAACTAAATCAGACTCTCATTCAGACTCAGTCAATGGACTCAGACTCTGATTCAGAATCAGTAAATGGACTTACCCTCTGATTCGGACTCAGCTAAATCTGATTCTGTGAATGGACTCGGATTCAGACTCCGTAAACAGACTTGTACTGATTTGTACTCGGACTCTCTGATTGGACTTTTTCCTCACCTAACAGACACAGACTCTGATTCTGACTCTGCTAACAGACTCATGCTTTGATCGCGACTTGTCAAATGGATTTGGACTCTGATTCTGACCTGGCAGACAGACTTTGATTCTGGCTCAACTATCAGACGCTGATTCAGATTCTGACTCAGTAAACAGACTTGGAATTTGATCCTGACTCTGATTATAAAGTAGCAAACAGACTCTGCCTTTGATCCTGACTCACCAAACAGGCTCTGAGTCTAATTCTGACTCCGCAATAGACTCAAACTATGATTTAGACTCGAATTATATGAGTCTTTCTGGGCTTTTACAAACTTTGCATGATGGAATTATTGTTTTGTTGGTGTTGTAAAAAAATAAAAATAATTGCAACTAGAGCCATTTAATAAAGATGTGAATATCTTATAGGCTCTCCTTGTGCATTGGAAAAGTGTGTTGTCTTTCCTTTAAGAAATGAATTCCCTTTGTTTTTGTATTACACCCCCCATACACACACACACACTAAGAGACATTCTGCTATAAATAGACGTCTGCATTGCAGAGGTCCTACAAACCAACACACACACACACACACACACACACACATACACACACACAGAGCTTGATACAGGAGAACATGCTGCATGCACACCACAATGATGTAGACAAACACACACACACGTCCTAAATTACTATAAACCAACAGTTGATTACATTATATATTCTTTATTATAGCTGCTGTGCAAATATACAGCCGTGTTACATTAATATGCATCTATGAAAAGTTATCTGGATAACATTTATGTTGGAAAAGTCAGCAGTGTGTGCAGGAGTGTGCAGAAACACTGCAGAGGAGCTGGACTAACACTGTAGCATGCAGTGGTAGTGATTTATCCCTGGGTCAGCTGTAAATTTTGTGCATGTGTGTGTAAAGCATTAGGAGCTATGCACTGCGTGTTGTAGATTGATTTACAATAGTATATTCACTGAAAGCAAGGTTTGCGAATAATAATGAGACACGGAGATGTGACTCAAAGATTTTGCATCATAAACTATATGTTAGTCTAATGTAATTACCAGTAGTGCTGATCTATTTAATTTTATGGTTAAATGCTTAATTCACCAACAGCTTTGTTACCCATCAGAGATAGCTACTGACCTCTTCATTCACCTTCAGAGGGCGCTATTGAATGCTTCATTCCCCTACAGAGGGCGCTATTGAATATTTCATTGACCTACAGAGGGCGCTATTGAATATTTCATTCACCTACAGAGGGCGCTATTGAATGCTTCATTCCCCTACAGAGGGCACTATTGAATATTTCATTCACCTATAGAGGGCGCTATTGAATGCTTCATTCACCTACAGAGGGCGCTATTGAATGCTTCATTCACCTACAGAGGGCGCTATTGAATGTTTCATTCACCTACAGAGGGCGCTATTGAATGTTTCATTCACCTAGAGAGGGCGCTATTGAATGCTTCATTCACCTACAGAGGTCGCTATTGAATGTTTCATTCACCTACAGAGGGCGCTATTGAATGCTTCATTCACCTACAGAGGGCGCTATTGAATGCTTCATTCACCAACAGAGGGCGCTATTTAATGCTTCATTCATCCATCCAACCATCTTTTATACTGCTTATCCTTTTCAGGGGGAACCTGGAGCCTATCCCAAGGAGCATGGGGCACAAGGCGGGGTACACCCTGGACAGGGTGCCAACTGAACACTTCATTCAGAAGTAAAATATGTTTACTTACATCGTTTGTGAATCTGAGGGTGCTGTCCTTGTCAATATATTTGATAGCAACCTGTTCAGACAAAACATAATTAGTAAGTTGTAAAAGCAATCACTGCATGGAAATGATAACTGCCTCTACAAAACTGGAACCTGTCCCAGTGTAACCCCATTTCTAAGAGACCACAGAGAAAATGTTCAGAAAGTGAAAAGATCACCAGACAGACACCAATAAACTTATTTATTTTTACTATTTTTTCACTAGCACAGACACAGAGTTTATTTATGGGGGTGGGGGAAAGTGTTTACTTTTTTCCCATCTTCATTCCGGACTCCTGAGTAGACACGGCCAAAAGATCCGTTCCCCAGCAGCTCTCCCATGGTGTACCGCGACTCAAACACAACTGTTAAACAGACAGTAATTAAATTCAAGTACATTTAAAATTATAATATATTATAAAATTATAATATGCAGGATGGATTGTCAATAACCTGCAAACAAATTTGATGGATAAGTCCTCAAACAGCAAGGGAGGGCATATCTCACCAACGCTTGTCTGTATTAACACCAAACTTGGCACATATGTTTACCAACATGACCTGATGTTAGCAAACAAACTTAGCATTCATTTGCAACTTAAGACATTTACATTGCATTAAGTGTATTCATTTAGCATACGCGTTCATCCAAAGCCACTTACAAATGAGAAAATACATGCCAAAAAAATATGGTAACGCTTCACGATTTTGCGTGTCATCCTTGCGCAGGGGCCATGCTAATCTTCTCTGTATCGTTCCAATTTTAGTATATGTGCTGCCATAGCAAGCACAAACAGGTGGCCTGAAGGGCCGCTATAAGTGCTGAGGTTCCTCACAACGTGTCCTGTCCGCGGTTAGTGTGAAAACAAATCAAGTTCCTTCAGGAGACTCACAGAACTGAGCTGAATGCACCCACACTACATGGAGTTCAGACATGTAATAATTCCCCAAATTAACCATTAAAAACTTCAAAATTCGAAACTTTTTTCATTTAGTGTTTCAGACAGCAGAAGTGCATGCTGGGAGTATGGAAATTCGAGCACTCACTTGCGTTCTGGTTGGTTCTCTGTGTGGTGATGTAAATAGTCCTTTGTTGGCGTGATCGACAGCACCCCTTCCTTGTTTATCTAGAGATTTAACTAAAATGGGAGCCAACAACTGAGGTCAAAACCAAGTTTGAATTTGAAGGCAAAGTTGAAAAACAAGAAGTGAGGGCAAATCTCAACAATAGTATGCCAACTTCACAACAAAGTTAGTACCTGAGTATAGTTCCACGACCTAAGGCAGTCCGAAAGATTTTGTCTGAATTCACCTTTAGGGGGTGCTATAATCTAGAAATGTGTAAAACTACTCGCAACTTTTAAAGCGTTCAACATCCAAGCGTGCTTCTTCTTTAGCTAGATTCCTTGGCAGCTGCACGAGACTTCTTAATGTAAAAAAAAAAAAAAATACTAAAAAACCTAATTTGCCAAACTGGAAGTTGGCCATTTTCATTTGAATGGTAAACTTTTGTTGTTCAATAATCACAAAATATGGGTCACAGCATTGTGGGACCAGCCTTAACGAAAGATGTTTCTCAGATGTTTGATATGCAGGATGGATTGTCAATAACCTGCAAACAAATTTGATGGATAAGTCCTCAAACAGCAAGGGAGGGCATATCTCACCAACGCTTGTCTGTATTAACACCAAACTTGGCACATATGTTTAGCAACATGATCTGATGTTAGCAAACAAACTTAGCATTCATTTGCAACTTTAGACATTTACATTGCATTAAGTGTATTCATTTAGCATACGCGTTCATCCAAAGCGACTTACAAATGAGAAAATACATGCCAAAAAAATATGGTAACGCTTCACGATTTTGCGTGTCATCCTTGCGCAGGGGCCATGCTAATCTTCTCTGTATCGTTCCAATTTTAGTATATGTGCTGCCGTAGCAAGCACAAACAGGTGGCCTGAAGGGCCGCTATAAGTGCTGAGGTTCCTCACAACGTGTCCTGTCCGCGGTTAGTGTGAAAACAAATCAAGTTCCTTCAGGAGACTCACAGAACTGACCTGAATGCACCCACACTACATGGAGTTCAGACATGTAATAATTCCCCAAATTAACCATTAAAAACTTCAAAATTCGAAACTTTTTTCATTTAGTGTTTCAGACAGCAGAAGTGCATGCTGGGAGTATGGAAATTCGAGCACTCACTTGCGTTCTGGTTGGTTCTCTGTGTGGTGATGTAAACAGTCCTTTGTTGGCGTGATCGACCGCGCCCCTTCCTTGTTTATCTAGAGATTTAACGAAAATGGGAGCCAACAACTGAGGTCAAAACCAAGTTTGAATTTGAAGGCAAAGTTGAAAAACAAGAAGTGAGGGCAAATCTCAACAATAGTATGCCAACTTCACAACAAAGTTAGTACCTGAGTATAGTTCCACGACCTAAGGCAGTCCGAAAGATTTTGTCTGAATTCACCTTTAGGGGGTGCTATAATCTAGAAATGTGTAAAACTACTCGCAACTTTTAAAGCGTTCAACATCCAAGCGTGCTTCTTCTTCTTTAGCTAGATTCCTTGGCAGCTGCACGAGACTTCTTAATGTAAAAAAAATAAATTGTAAAAAAAACCTAATTTGCCAAACTGGAAAATGGCCATTTTCATTTAATGGAAAACTTTTGTTGTTCAATCATCACAAAATATGGGTCACAGCATTGTGGGACCAGCCTTAACGAAAGATGTTTCTCAGATGTTTGATATGCAGGATGGATTGTCAATAACCTGCAAACAAATTTGATGGATAAGTCCTCAAACAGCAAGGGAGGGCATATCTCACCAACGCTTGTCTGTATTAACACCAAACTTGGCACATATGTTTACCAACATGATCTGATGTTAGCAAACAAACTTAGCATTCATTTGCAACTTTAGACATTTACATTGCATTAAGTGTATTCATTTAGCATACGCGTTCATCCAAAGCCACTTACAAATGAGAAAATACATGCCAAAAAAATATGGTAACGCTTCACGATTTTGCGTGTCATCCTTGCGCAGGGGCCATGCTAATCTTCTCTGTATCGTTCCAATTTTAGTATATGTGCTGCCGTAGCAAGCACAAACAGGTGGCCTGAAGGGCCGCTATAAGTGCTGAGGTTCCTCACAACGTGTCCTGTCCGCGGTTAGTGTGAAAACAAATCAAGTTCCTTCAGGAGACTCACAGAACTGACCTGAATGCACCCACACTACATGGAGTTCAGACATGTAATAATTCCCCAAATTAACCATTAAAAACTTCAAAATTCGAAACTTTTTTCATTTAGTGTTTCAGACAGCAGAAGTGCATGCTGGGAGTATGGAAATTCGAGCACTCACTTGCGTTCTGGTTGGTTCTCTGTGTGGTGATGTAAATAGTCCTTTGTTGGCGTGATCGACAGCACCCCTTCCTTGTTTATCTAGAGATTTAACTAAAATGGGAGCCAACAACTGAGGTCAAAACCAAGTTTGAATTTGAAGGCAAAGTTGAAAAACAAGAAGTGAGGGCAAATCTCAACTGTGGGTTGGTAAAATTTTGTTGGTGATCGACGCCTTCTTTACAATGGAACAACTGAGGTCAAACCAAGTTGATTTGAGCAAAGTTGAAAAACAAGTGAGGGCAAATCTCACAATAGTATGACAACTTCACAACAAAGTTAGTACCTGAGTATAGTTCCACGACCTAAGGCAGTCCGAAAGATTTTGTCTGAATTCACCTTTAGGGGGTGCTATAATCTAGAAATGTGTAAAACTACTCGCAACTTTTAAAGCGTTCAACATCCAAGCGTGCTTTCTTAGTTTAGCTAGATTCCTTGGCAGCTGCACGAGACTTCTTAATGTAAAAAAAAATAAATTGTAAAAAAAACCTAATTTGCCAAACTGGAAAATGGCCATTTTCATTTAATGGAAAACTTTTGTTGTTCAATCATCACAAAATATGGGTCACAGCATTGTGGGACCAGCCTTAACGAAAGATGTTTCTCAGATGTTTGATATGCAGGATGGATTGTCAATAACCTGCAAACAAATTTGATGGATAAGTCCTCAAACAGCAAGGGAGGGCATATCTCACCAACGCTTGTCTGTATTAACACCAAACTTGGCACATATGTTTACCAACATGATCTGATGTTAGCAAACAAACTTAGCATTCATTTGCAACTTTAGACATTTACATTGCATTAAGTGTATTCATTTAGCATACGCGCGTTCATCCAAAGCGACTTACAAATGAGAAAATACATGCAGCAAAAAATATGGTAACGCTTCACGATTTTGCGTGTCATCCTAGCGCAGGGGCCATGCTAATCTTCTCTGTATCGTTCCAATTTTAGTATATGTGCGCCGTAGCAAGCACAAACAGGTGGCCTGAAGGGCCGCTATAAGTGCTGAGGTTCCTCACAACGTGTCCTGTCCGCGGTTAGTGTGAAAACAAATCAAGTTCCTTCAGGAGACTCACAGAACTGACCTGAATGCACCCACACTACATGGAGTTCAGACATGTAATAATCCCCCAAATTAACCATTACAAACTTCAAAATTCTAAACTTTTTTCATTTAGTGTTTCAGACAGCAGAAGTGCATGCTGGGAGTATGGAAATTCGAGCACTCACTTGCGTTCTGGTTGGTTCTCTGTGTGGTGATGTAAATAGTCCTTTGTTGGCGTGATCGACCGCACCCCTTCCTTGTTTATCTAGAGATTTAACGAAAATGGGAGCCAACAACTGAGGTCAAAACCAAGTTTGAATTTGAAGGCAAAGTTGAAAAACAAGAAGTGAGGGCAAATCTCAACAATAGTATGCCAACTTCACAACAAAGTTAGTACCTGAGTATAGTTCCACGCCTAAGGCAGTCCGAAAGATTTTGTCTGAATTCACCTTTAGGGGTGCTATAATCTAGAAATGTGTAAAACTACTCGCAACTTTTAAAGCGTTCAACATCCAAGCGTGCTTCTTCTTTAGCTAGATTCCTTGGCAGCTGCACGAGACTTCTTAATGTAAAAAAAATAAATTGTAAAAAAACCTAATTTGCCAAACTGGAAAATGGCCATTTTCATTTAATGGAAAACTTTTGTTGTTCAATCATCACAAAATATGGGTCACAGCATTGTGGGACCAGCCTTAACGAAAGATGTTTCTCAGATGTTTGATATGCAGGATGGATTGTCAATAACCTGCAAACAAATTTGATGGATAAGTCCTCAAACAGCAAGGGAGGGCATATCTCACCAACGCTTGTCTGTATTAACACCAAACTTGGCACATATGTTTACCAACATGATCTGATGTTAGCAAACAAACTTAGCATTCATTTGCAACTTTAGACATTTACATTGCATTAAGTGTATTCATTTAGCATACGCGTTCATCCAAAGCGACTTACAAATGAGAAAATACATGCCAAAAAATATGAGGGTAACGCTCCACGATTTTGCGTGTCATCCTTTGCGCAGGGCGCCATGCTAATCTTCTCTGTATCGTTCCAATTTTAGTATATGTGCGCCGTAGCAAGCACAAACAGGTGGCCTGAAGGGCCGCTATAAGTGCTGAGGTTCCTACAACGTGTCCTGTCCGCGGTTAGTGTGAAAACAAATCAAGTTCCTTCAGGAGACTCACAGAACTGACCTGAATGCACCCACACTACATGGAGTTCAGACATGTAATAATTCCCCAAATTAACCATTAAAAACTTCAAAATTCTAAACTTTTTTCATTTAGTGTTTCAGACAGCAGAAGTGCATGCTGGGAGTATGGAAATTCGAGCACTCACTGTGCGTTCTGGTTGGTTCTCTGTGTGGTGATGTAAATAGTCCTTTGTTGGCGTGATCGACCGCACCCCTTCCTTGTTTATCTAGAGATTTAACGAAAATGGGAGCCAACAACTGAGGTCAAAACCAAGTTTGAATTTGAAGGCAAAGTTGAAAAACAAGAAGTGAGGGCAAATCTCAACAATAGTATGCCAACTTCACAACAAAGTTAGTACCTGAGTATAGTTCCACGACCTAAGGCAGTCCGAAGATTTTGTCTGAATTCACCTTTAGGGGGTGCTATAATCTAGAAATGTGTAAAACTACTCGCAACTTTTTAAAGCGTTCAACATCCAAGCGTGCTTCTTCTTTAGCTAGATTCCTTGGCAGCTGCACGAGACTTCTTAATGTAAAAAAATAAATTGTAAAAAAACCTAATTTGCCAAACTGGAAAATGGCCATTTTCATTTAATGGAAAACTTTTGTTGTTCAATCATCACAAAATATGGGTCACAGCATTGTGGGACCAGCCTTAACGAAAGATGTTTCTCAGATGTTTGATATGCAGGATGGATTGTCAATAACCTGCAAACAAATTTGATGGATAAGTCCTCAAACAGCAAGGGAGGGCATATCTCACCAACGCTTGTCTGTATTAACACCAAACTTGGCACATATGTTTACCAACATGATCTGATGTTAGCAAACAAACTTAGCATTCATTTGCAACTTTAGACATTTACATTGCATTAAGTGTATTCATTTAGCATACGCGTTCATCCAAAGCGCACTTACAAATGAGAAAATACATGCCAAAAAAATATGGTAACGCTTCACGATTTTGCGTGTCATCCTTGCGCAGGGGCCATGCTAATCTTCTCTGTATCGTTCCAATTTTAGTATATGTGCTGCCGTAGCAAGCACAAACAGGTGGCCTGAAGGGCCGCTATAAGTGCTGAGGTTCCTCACAACGTGTCCTGTCCGCGGTTAGTGTGAAAACAAATCAAGTTCCTTCAGGAGACTCACAGAACTGACCTGAATGCACCCACACTACATGGAGTTCAGACATGTAATAATTCCCCAAATTAACCATTAAAAACTTCAAAATTCGAAACTTTTTTCATTTAGTGTTTCAGACAGCAGAAGTGCATGCTGGGAGTATGGAAATTCGAGCACTCACTTGTGTTCTGGTTGGTTCTCTGTGTGGTGATGTAAATAGTCCTTTGTTGGCGTGATCGACAGCACCCCTTCCTTGTTTATCTAGAGATTTAAAGAAAATGGGAGCCAACAACTGAGGTCAAAACCAAGTTTGAATTTGAAGGCAAAGTTGAAAAACAAGAAGTGAGGGCAAATCTCAACAATAGTATGACAACTTCACAACAAAGTTAGTACCTGAGTATAGTTCCACGACCTAAGGCAGTCCGAAAGATTTTGTCTGAATTCACCTTTAGGGGGTGCTATAATCTAGAAATGTGTAAAACTACTCGCAACTTTTAAAGCGTTCAACATCCAAGCGTGCTTCTTCTTTAGCTAGATTCCTTGGCAGCTGCACGAGACTTCTTAATGTAAAAAAAAAATAAATTGTAAAAAAAACCTAATTTGCCAAACTGGAAAATGGCCATTTTCATTTAATGGAAAACTTTTGTTGTTCAATCATCACAAAATATGGGTCACAGCATTGTGGGACCAGCCTTAACGAAAGATGTTTCTCAGATGTTTGATATGCAGGATGGATTGTCAATAACCTGCAAACAAATTTGATGGATAAGTCCTCAAACAGCAAGGGAGGGCATATCTCACCAACGCTTGTCTGTATTAACACCAAACTTGGCACATATGTTTACCAACATGATCTGATGTTAGCAAACAAACTTAGCATTCATTTGCAACTTTAGACATTTACATTGCATTAAGTGTATTCATTTAGCATACGCGTTCATCCAAAGCGACTTACAAATGAGAAAATACATGCCAAAAAAATATGGTAACGCTTCACGATTTTGCGTGTCATCCTTGCGCGCAGGGGCCATGCTAATCTTCTCTGTATCGTTCCAATTTTAGTATATGTGCGCCGCGTCGCAAGCACAAACAGGTGGCCTGAGGGGCCGCTATAAGTGCTGAGGTTCCTCACAACGTGTCCTGTCCGCGGTTAGTGTGAAAACAAATCAAGTTCCTTCAGGAGACTCACAGAACTGACCTGAATGCACCCACACTACATGGAGTTCAGACATGTAATAATTCCCCAAATTAACCATAAAAACTTCAAAATTCTAAACTTTTTTCATTTAGTGTTTCAGACAGCAGAAGTGCATGCTGGGAGTATGGAAATTCGAGCACTCACTGTTGCGTTCTGGTTGGTTCTCTGTGTGGTGATGTAAATAGTCCTTTGTTGGCGTGATCGACCACGCCCCTTCCTTGTTTATCTAGAGATTTAACGAAAATGGGAGCCAACAACTGAGGTCAAAACCAAGTTTGAATTTGAAGGCAAAGTGTTGAAAAACAAGAAGTGAGGGCAAATCTCAACAATAGTATGCAACTTCACAACAAAGTTAGTACCTGAGTATAGTTCCCGCGACCTAAGGCAGTCCGAAAGATTTTGTCTGAATTCACCTTTAGGGGGTGCTATAATCTAGAAATGTGTAAAACTACTCGCAACTTTTAAAGCGTTCAACATCCAAGCGTGCTTCTTCTTTAGCTAGATTCCTTGGCAGCTGCACGAGACTTCTTAATGTAAAAAAAAATAAATTATAAAAAACCTAATTTGCCAAACTGGAAAATGGCCATTTTCATTTAATGGAAAACTTTTGTTGTTCAATCATCACAAAATATGGGTCACAGCATTGTGGGACCAGCCTTAACGAAAGATGTTTCTCAGATGTTTGATATGCAGGATGGATTGTCAATAACCTGCAAACAAATTTGATGGATAAGTCCTCAAACAGCAAGGGAGGCCAAATCTACAACGCTTGTCTGTATTAACACCAAACTTGGCACATATGTTTACCAACATGATCTGATGTTAGCAAACAAACTTAGCATTAATTTGCAACTTTAGACATTTACATTGCATTAAGTGTATTCATTTAGCATAGCGCGTGTTCATCCAAAGCGACTTACAAATGAGAAAATACATGCCAAAAAATATGGTAACGCTTCACGATTACTGCGTGTCATCTTTGCGCAGGGGCCATGCTAATCTTCTCTGTATCGTTCCAATTTTAGTATATGTGCGCCGTAGCAAGCACAAACAGGTGGCCTGAAGGGCCGCTATAAGTGCGAGGTTCCTCACAACGTGTCCTGTCCGCGGTTAGTGTGAAAACAAATCAAGTTCCTTCAGGAGACTCACAGAACTGACCTGAATGCACCCACACTACATGGAGTTCAGACATGTAATAATTCCCCAAATTAACCATTAAAAACTTCAAAATTCTAAACTTTTTTCATTTAGTGTTTCAGACAGCAGAAGTGCATGCTGGGAGTATGGAAATTCGAGCACTCACTTGCGTTCTGGTTGTTTCTCTGTGTGGTGATGTAAATAGTCCTTTGTTGGCGTGATCGAGCACGCCCCTTCCTTGTTTATCTAGAGATTTAACGAAAATGGGAGCCAACAACTGAGGTCAAAACCAAGTTTGAATTTGAAGGCAAAGTTGAAAAACAAGAAGTGAGGGCAAATCTCAACAATAGTATGACAACTTCACAACAAAGTTAGTACCTGAGTATAGTTCCACGACCTAAGGCAGTCCGAAAGATTTTGTCTGAATTCACCTTTAGGGGGGCTATAATCTAGAAATGTGTAAAACTACTCGCAACTTTTAAAGCGTTCAACATCCAAGCGTGCTTCTTCTTTAGCTAGATTCCTTGGCAGCTGCACGAGACTTCTTAATGTAAAAAAATAAATTGTAAAAAAAACCTAATTTGCCAAACTGGAAAATGGCCATTTTCATTTAATGGAAAACTTTTGTTGTTCAATCATCACAAAATATGGTTCAACAGCATTGTGGGCGAGCCACAACGCTAAAGATGTTTCTCAGATGTTTGATATGCAGGATGGATTGTCAATAACCTGCAAACAAATTTGATGGATAAGTCCTCAAACAGCAAGGGAGGGCATATCTCACCAACGCTTGTCTGTATTAACACCAAACTTGGCACATATGTTTACCAACATGATCTGATGTTAGCAAACAAACTTAGCATTCATTTGCAACTTTAGACATTTACATTGCATTAAGTGTATTCATTTAGCATACGCGTGTCATCCAAAGCGACTTACAAATGAGAAAATACATGCCAAAAAAATGGTAACGCTTCACGATTTTGCGTGTCATCCCTTGCGCAGGGGCCATGCTAATCTTCTCTGTATCGTTCCAATTTTAGTATATGTGCTGCCGTAGCAAGCACAAACAGGTGGCCTGAAGGGCGCGCTATAAGTTGCTGGGGTTCCTCACAACGTGTCCTGTCCGCGGTTAGTGTGAAAACAAATCAAGTTCCTTCAGGAGACTCACAGAACTGACCTGAATGCACCCACACTACATGGAGTTCAGACATGTAATAATTCCCCAAATTAACCATTAAAAACTTCAAAATTCGAAACTTTTTTCATTTAGTGTTTCAGACAGCAGAAGTGCATGCTGGGAGTATGGAAATTCGAGCACTCACTTGTGTTCTGGTTGGTTCTCTGTGTGGTGATGTAAATAGTCCTTTGTTGGCGTGATCGACCACGCCCCTTCCTTGTTCATCTAGAGATTTAAAGAAAATGGGAGCCAACAACTGAGGTCAAAACCAAGTTTGAATTTGAAGGCAAAGTTGAAAAACAAGAAGTGAGGGCAAATCTCAACAATAGTATGACAACTTCACAACAAAGTTAGTACCTGAGTATAGTTCCACGACCTAAGGCAGTCCGAAAGATTTTGTCTGAATTCACCTTTAGGGGGTGCTATAATCTAGAAATGTGTAAAACTACTCGCAACTTTTAAAGCGTTTCAACATCCGAGCGTGCTTCTTCTTTAGCTAGATTCTTGGCGCGCGTTCGGCCGAGACTTCTTAATGTAAAAAAAATAAATTGTAAAAAAACCTAATTTGCCAAACTGGAAAATGGCCATTTTCATTTAATGGAAAACTTTTGTTGTTCAATCATCACAAAATATGGGTCACAGCATTGTGGGACCAGCCTTAACGAAAGATGTTTCTCAGATGTTTGATATGCAGGATGGATTGTCAATAACCTGCAAACAAATTTGATGGATAAGTCCTCAAACAGCAAGGGAGGGCATATCTCACCAACGCTTGTCTGTATTAACACCAAACTTGGCACATATGTTTACCAACATGATCTGATGTTAGCAAACAAACTTAGCATTCATTTGCAACTTTAGACATTTACATTGCATTAAGTGTATTCATTTAGCATACGCCTGCTCATCCAAAGCGACTTACAAATGAGAAAATACATGCCAAAAAAAAAAGGTAACGCTTCACGATTTTGGGCGTGTCATCCTTGCGCAGGGGCCATGCTAATCTTCTCTGTATCGTTCCAATTTTAGTATATGTGCTGCCGTAGCACGCACAAACAGGTGGCCTGAAGGGCCGCTATAAGTGCTGAGGTTCCTACAACGTGTCCTGTCCGCGGTTAGTGTGAAAACAAATCAAGTTCCTTCAGGAGACTCACAGAACTGACCTGAATGCACCCACACTACATGGAGTTCAGACATGTAATAATTCCCCAAATTAACCATTAAAAACTTCAAAATTCGAAACTTTTTTCATTTAGTGTTTCAGACAGCAGAAGTGCATGCTGGGAGTATGGAAATTCGAGCACTCACTTGCGTGCTTGGTTGGTTCTCTGTGTGGTGATGTAAATAGTCCTTTGTTGGCGTGATCGGAACGCACCCCTTCCTTGTTTATCTAGAGATTTAACCAAAATGGGAGCCAACAACTGAGGTCAAAACCAAGTTTGAATTTGAAGGCAAAGTTGAAAAACAAGAAGTGAGGGCAAATCTCAACAATAGTATGACAACTTCACAACAAAGTTAGTACCTGAGTATAGTTCCACGACCTAAGGCAGTCCGAAAGATTTTGTCTGAATTCACCTTTAGGGGGTGCTATAATCTAGAAATGTGTAAAACTACTCGCAACTTTTAAAGCGTTCAACATCCAAGCGTGCTTCTTCTTTAGCTAGATTCCTTGGCAGCTGCACGAGACTTCTTAATGTAAAAAAATAAATTGTAAAAAAACCTAATTTGCCAAACTGGAAAATGGCCATTTTCATTTAATGGAAAAACTTTGTTGTTCAATCATCACAAAATATGGGTCACAGCATTGTGGGACCAGCCTTAACGAAAGATGTTTCTCAGATGTTTGATATGCAGGATGGATTGTCAATAACCTGCAAACAAATTTGATGGATAAGTCCTCAAACAGCAAGGGAGGGCATATCTCACCAACGCTTGTCTGTATTAACACCAAACTTGGCACATATGTTTACCAACATGATCTGATGTTAGCAAACAAACTTAGCATTCATTTGCAACTTTAGACATTTACATTGCATTAAGTGTATTCATTTAGCATACGCGTTCATCCAAAGCGACTTACAAATGAGAAAATACATGCCAAAAAAATATGGTAACGCTTCACGATTTTGCGTGTCATCCTTGCGCAGGGGCCATGCTAATCTTCTCTGTATCGTTCCAATTTTAGTATATGTGCTGCCGTAGCAAGCACAAACAGGTGGCCTGAAGGGCCGCTATAAGTGCTGAGGTTCCTCACAACGTGTCCTGTCCGCGGTTAGTGTGAAAACAAATCAAGTTCCTTCAGGAGACTCACAGAACTGACCTGAATGCACCCACACTACATGGAGTTCAGACATGTAATAATTCCCCAAATTAACCATTAAAAACTTCAAAATTCTAAACTTTTTTCATTTAGTGTTTCAGACAGCAGAAGTGCATGCTGGGAGTATGGAAATTCGAGCACTCACTTGCGTTCTGGTTGGTTCTCTGTGTGGTGATGTAAATAGTCCTTTGTTGGCGTGATCGACAGCACCCCTTCCTTGTTTATCTAGAGATTTAACTAAAATGGGAGCCAACAACTGAGGTCAAAACCAAGTTTGAATTTGAAGGCAAAGTTGAAAAACAAGAAGTGAGGGCAAATCTCAACAATAGTATGCCAACTTCACAACAAAGTTAGTACCTGAGTATAGTTCCACGACCTAAGGCAGTCCGAAAGATTTTGTCTGAATTCACCTTTAGGGGGTGCTATAATCTAGAAATGTGTAAAACTACTCGCAACTTTTAAAGCGTTCAACATCCAAGCGTGCTTCTTCTTTAGCTAGATTCCTTGGCAGCTGCACGAGACTTCTTAATGTAAAAAAAATAAATTGTAAAAAAACCTAATTTGCCAAACTGGAAAATGGCCATTTTCATTTAATGGAAAACTTTTGTTGTTCAATCATCACAAAATATGGGTCACAGCATTGTGGGACCAGCCTTAACGAAAGATGTTTCTCAGATGTTTGATATGCAGGATGGATTGTCAATAACCTGCAAACAAATTTGATGGATAAGTCCTCAAACAGCAAGGGAGGGCATATCTCACCAACGCTTGTCTGTATTAACACCAAACTTGGCACATATGTTTACCAACATGATCTGATGTTAGCAAACAAACTTAGCATTCATTTGCAACTTTAGACATTTACATTGCATTAAGTGTATTCATTTAGCATACGCGTTCATCCAAAGCGACTTACAAATGAGAAAATACATGCCAAAAAAATATGGTAACGCTTCACGATTTTGCGTGTCATCCTTGCGCAGGGGCCATGCTAATCTTCTCTGTATCCGTCCATTTTAGTATATGTGGTGCCGTAGCAAGGCACAAACAGGTGGCCTGAAGGGCCTCACGTGTGTTGAGGTTCCTCACAACGTGTCCTGTCCGCGGTTAGTGTGAAAACAAATCAAGTTCCTTCAGGAGACTCACAGAACTGACCTGAATGCACCCACACTACATGGAGTTCAGACATGTAATAATTCCCCAAATTAACCATTAAAAACTTCAAAATTCTAAACTTTTTTCATTTAGTGTTTCAGACAGCAGAAGTGCATGCTGGGAGTATGGAAATTGGGCCACTCACTTGCGTTCTGGTTGGTTCTCTGTGTGGTGATGTAAATAGTCCTTTGTTGGCGTGATTCGGACCACGCCCCTTCCTTGTTTATCTAGAGATTTAACGAAAATGGGAGCCAACAACTGAGGTCAAAACCAAGTTTGAATTTGAAGGCAAAGTTGAAAAACAAGAAGTGAGGGCAAATCTCAACAATAGTATGACAACTTCACAACAAAGTTAGTACCTGAGTATAGTTCCACGACCTAAGGCAGTCCGAAAGATTTTGTCTGAATTCACCTTTAGGGGTGCTATAATCTAGAAATGTGTAAAACTACTCCCAACTTTTAAAGCGTTCAACATCGACGCGTGCTTCTTCTTTAGCTAGATTCCTTGGCAGCTGCACGAGACTTCTTAATGTAAAAAAAATAAATTGTAAAAAAAACCTAATTTGCCAAACTGGAAAATGGCCATTTTCATTTAATGGAAAACTTTTGTTGTTCAATCATCACAAAATATGGGTCACAGCATTGTGGGACCAGCCTTAACGAAAGATGTTTCTCAGATGTTTGATATGCAGGATGGATTGTCAATAACCTGCAAACAAATTTGATGGATAAGTCCTCAAACAGCAAGGGAGGGCATATCTCACCAACGCTTGTCTGTATTAACACCAAACTTGGCACATATGTTTACCAACATGATCTGATGTTAGCAAACAAACTTAGCATTCATTTGCAACTTTAGACATTTACATTGCATTAAGTGTATTCATTTAGCATACGCGTTCATCCAAAGCGACTTACAAATGAGAAAATACATGCCAAAAAAATATGGTAACGCTTCACGATTTTGCGTGTCATCCTTGCGCAGGGGCCATGCTAATCTTCTCTGTATCGTTCCAATTTTAGTATATGTGCTGCCGTAGCAAGCACAAACAGGTGGCCTGAAGGGCCGCTATAAGTGCTGAGGTTCCTCACAACGTGTCCTGTCCGCGGTTAGTGTGAAAACAAATCAAGTTCCTTCAGGAGACTCACAGAACTGACCTGAATGCACCCACACTACATGGAGTTCAGACATGTAATAATTCCCCAAATTAACCATTAAAAACTTCAAAATTCTAAACTTTTTTCATTTAGTGTTTCAGACAGCAGAAGTGCATGCTGGGAGTATGGAAATTCGAGCACTCACTTGCGTTCTGGTTGGTTCTCTGTGTGGTGATGTAAATAGTCCTTTGTTGGCGTGATCGACCGCGCCCCTTCCTTGTTTATCTAGAGATTTAACGAAAATGGGAGCCAACAACTGAGGTCAAAACCAAGTTTGAATTTGAAGGCAAAGTTGAAAAACAAGAAGTGAGGGCAAATCTCAACAATAGTATGCCAACTTCACAACAAAGTTAGTACCTGAGTATAGTTCCACGACCTAAGGCAGTCCGAAAGATTTTGTCTGAATTCACCTTTAGGGGGTGCTATAATCTAGAAATGTGTAAAACTACTCGCAACTTTTAAAGCGTTCAACATCCAAGCGTGCTTCTTCTTTAGCTAGATTCCTTGGCAGCTGCACGAGACTTCTTAATGTAAAAAAAATAAATTGTAAAAAAAACCTAATTTGCCAAACTGGAAAATGGCCATTTTCATTTAATGGAAAACTTTTGTTGTTCAATCATCACAAAATATGGGTCACAGCATTGTGGGACCAGCCTTAACGAAAGATGTTTCTCAGATGTTTGATATGCAGGATGGATTGTCAATAACCTGCAAACAAATTTGATGGATAAGTCCTCAAACAGCAAGGGAGGGCATATCTCACCAACGCTTGTCTGTATTAACACCAAACTTGGCACATATGTTTACCAACATGATCTGATGTTAGCAAACAAACTTAGCATTCATTTGCAACTTTAGACATTTACATTGCATTAAGTGTATTCATTTAGCATAACGCGTCTCATCCAAAGCGACTTACAAATGAGAAAATACATGCCAAAAAAATATGGTAACGCTTCACGATTTTGCGCGTGTCATCCTTGCGCAGGGGCCATGCTAATCTTCTCTGTATCGTTCCAATTTTAGTATATGTGCTGCCGTAGCAAGCACAAACAGGTGGCCTGAAGGGCCGCTATAAGTGCTGAGGTTCCTCACAACGTGTCCTGTCCGCGGTTAGTGTGAAAACAAATCAAGTTCCTTCAGGAGACTCACAGAACTGACCTGAATGCACCCACACTACATGGAGTTCAGACATGTAATAATTCCCCAAATTAACCATTAAAAACTTCAAAATTCTAAACTTTTTTCATTTAGTGTTTCAGACAGCAGAAGTGCATGCTGGGAGTATGGAAATTCGAGCACTCACTTGCGTTCTGGTTGGTTCTCTGTGTGGTGATGTAAATAGTCCTTTGTTGGCGTGATCGACAGCACCCCTTCCTTGTTTATCTAGAGATTTAACTAAAATGGGAGCCAACAACTGAGGTCAAAACCAAGTTTGAATTTGAAGGCAAAGTTGAAAAACAAGAAGTGAGGGCAAATCTCAACAATAGTATGACAACTTCACAACAAAGTTAGTACCTGAGTATAGTTCCACGACCTAAGGCAGTCCGAAAGATTTTGTCTGAATTCACCTTTAGGGGGTGCTATAATCTAGAAATGTGTAAAACTACTCGCAACTTTTAAAGCGTTCAACATCCAAGCGTGCTTCTTCTTTAGCTAGATTCCTTGGCAGCTGCACGAGACTTCTTAATGTAAAAAAAATAAATTGTAAAAAAAACCTAATTTGCCAAACTGGAAAATGGCCATTTTCATTTAATGGAAAACTTTTGTTGTTCAATCATCACAAAATATGGGTCACAGCATTGTGGGACCAGCCTTAACGAAAGATGTTTCTCAGATGTTTGATATGCAGGATGGATTGTCAATAACCTGCAAACAAATTTGATGGATAAGTCCTCAAACAGCAAGGGAGGGCATATCTCACCAACGCTTGTCTGTATTAACACCAAACTTGGCACATATGTTTACCAACATGATCTGATGTTAGCAAACAAACTTAGCATTCATTTGCAACTTTAGACATTTACATTGCATTAAGTGTATTCATTTAGCATACGCGTTCATCCAAAGCGACTTACAAATGAGAAAATACATGCCAAAAAAATATGGTAACGCTTCCCGATTTTGGCGTGTCATCCTTGCGCAGGGGCCATGCTAATCTTCTCTGTATCGTTCCAATTTTAGTATATGTGTGGTGCCGTAGCAAGCACAAACAGGTGGCCTGAAGGGCCGCTATAAGTGCTGAGGTTCCTCACAACGTGTCCTGTCCGCGGTTAGTGTGAAAACAAAGCAAGTTCCTTCAGGAGACTCACAGAACTGACCTGAATGCACCCACACTACATGGAGTTCAGACATGTAATAATTCCCCAAATTAACCATTAAAAACTTCAAAATTCGAAACTTTTTTCATTTAGTGTTTCAGACAGCAGAAGTGCATGCTGGGAGTATGGAAATTCGAGCACTCACTTGCGTTCTGGTTGGTTCTCTGTGTGGTGATGTAAATAGTCCTTTGTTGGCGTGATCGACCGCGCCCTTCCTTGTTTATCTAGAGATTTAACGAAAATGGGAGCCAACAACTGAGGTCAAAACCAAGTTTGAATTTGAAGGCAAAGTTGTTGAAAAACAAGAAGTGAGGGCAAATCTCAACAATAGTATGACAACTTCACAACAAAGTTAGTACCTGAGTATAGTTCCACGACCTAAGGCAGTCCGAAGATTTTGTCTGAATTCACCTTTAGGGGGTGCTATAATCTAGAAATGTGTAAAACTACTCGCAACTTTTAAAGCGTTCAACATCCAAGCGTGCTTCTTCTTTAGCTAGATTCCTTGGCAGCTGCACGAGACTTCTTAATGTAAAAAAAATAAATTGTAAAAAAAACCTAATTTGCCAAACTGGAAAATGGCCATTTTCATTTAATGGAAAACTTTTGTTGTTCAATCATCACAAAATATGGGTCACAGCATTGTGGGACCAGCCTTAACGAAAGATGTTTCTCAGATGTTTGATATGCAGGATGGATTGTCAATAACCTGCAAACAAATTTGATGGATAAGTCCTCAAACAGCAAGGGAGGGCATATCTCACCAACGCTTGTCTGTATTAACACCAAACTTGGCACATATGTTTACCAACATGATCTGATGTTAGCAAACAAACTTAGCATTCATTTGCAACTTTAGACATTTACATTGCATTAAGTGTATTCATTTAGCATACGCGTTCATCCAAAGCGACTTACAAATGAGAAAATACATGCCAAAAAAATATGGTAACGCTTCACGATTTTGCGTGTCATCCTTGCGCAGGGGCCATGCTAATCTTCTCTGTATCGTTCCAATTTTAGTATATGTGCTGCCGTAGCAAGCACAAACAGGTGGCCTGAAGGGCCGCTATAAGTGCTGAGGTTCCTCACAACGTGTCCTGTCCGCGGTTAGTGTGAAAACAAAGCAAGTTCCTTCAGGAGACTCACAGAACTGACCTGAATGCACCCACACTACATGGAGTTCAGACATGTAATAATTCCCCAAATTAACCATTAAAAACTTCAAAATTCGAAACTTTTTTCATTTAGTGTTTCAGACAGCAGAAGTGCATGCTGGGAGTATGGAAATTCGAGCACTCACTTGCGTTCTGGTTGGTTCTCTGTGTGGTGATGTAAATAGTCCTTTGTTGGCGTGATCGACCGCGCCCCTTCCTTGTTTATCTAGAGATTTAACGAAAATGGGAGCCAACAACTGAGGTCAAAACCAAGTTTGAATTTGAAGGCAAAGTTGAAAAACAAGAAGTGAGGGCAAATCTCAACAATAGTATGACAACTTCACAACAAAGTTAGTACCTGAGTATAGTTCCACGACCTAAGGCAGTCCGAAAGATTTTGTCTGAATTCACCTTTAGGGGGTGCTATAATCTAGAAATGTGTAAAACTACTCGCAACTTTTAAAGCGTTCAACATCCAAGCGTGCTTCTTCTTTAGCTAGATTCCTTGGCAGCTGCACGAGACTTCTTAATGTAAAAAAAATAAATTGTAAAAAAAACCTAATTTGCCAAACTGGAAAATGGCCATTTTCATTTAATGGAAAACTTTTGTTGTTCAATCATCACAAAATATGGGTCACAGCATTGTGGGACCAGCCTTAACGAAAGATGTTTCTCAGATGTTTGATATGCAGGATGGATTGTCAATAACCTGCAAACAAATTTGATGGATAAGTCCTCAAACAGCAAGGGAGGGCATATCTCACCAACGCTTGTCTGTATTAACACCAAACTTGGCACATATGTTTACCAACATGATCTGATGTTAGCAAACAAACTTAGCATTCATTTGCAACTTTAGACATTTACATTGCATTAAGTGTATTCATTTAGCATACGCGTTCATCCAAAGCGACTTACAAATGAGAAAATACATGCCAAAAAAATATGGTAACGCTTCACGATTTTGCGTGTCATCCTTGCGCAGGGGCCATGCTAATCTTCTCTGTATCGTTCCAATTTTAGTATATGTGCTGCCGTAGCAAGCACAAACAGGTGGCCTGAAGGGCCGCTATAAGTGCTGAGGTTCCTCACAACGTGTCCTGTCCGCGGTTAGTGTGAAAACAAATCAAGTTCCTTCAGGAGACTCACAGAACTGACCTGAATGCACCCACACTACATGGAGTTCAGACATGTAATAATTCCCCAAATTAACCATTAAAAACTTCAAAATTCGAAACTTTTTTCATTTAGTGTTTCAGACAGCAGAAGTGCATGCTGGGAGTATGGAAATTCGAGCACTCACTTGTGTTCTGGTTGGTTCTCTGTGTGGTGATGTAAATAGTCCTTTGTTGGCGTGATCGACCGCGCCCCTTCCTTGTTTATCTAGAGATTTAACGAAAATGGGAGCCAACAACTGAGGTCAAAACCAAGTTTGAATTTGAAGGCAAAGTTGAAAAACAAGAAGTGAGGGCAAATCTCAACAATAGTATGACAACTTCACAACAAAGTTAGTACCTGAGTATAGTTCCACGACCTAAGGCAGTCCGAAAGATTTTGTCTGAATTCACCTTTAGGGGGTGCTATAATCTAGAAATATGTAAAACTACTCGCAGTACTTTTAAAGCGTTCAACATCCAAGCGTGCTTCTTCTTTAGCTAGATTCCTTGGCAGCTGCAGGAGACTTCTTAATGTAAAAAAAATAAATTGTAAAAAAACCTAATTTGCCAAACTGGAAAATGGCCATTTTCATTTAATGGAAAACTTTTGTTGTTCAATCATCACAAAATATGGGTCACAGCATTGTGGGACCAGCCTTAACGAAAGATGTTTCTCAGATGTTTGATATGCAGGATGGATTGTCAATAACCTGCAAACAAATTTGATGGATAAGTCCTCAAACAGCAAGGGAGGGCATATCTCACCAACGCTTGTCTGTATTAACACCAAACTTGGCACATATGTTTACCAACATGATCTGATGTTAGCAAACAAACTTAGCATTCATTTGCAACTTTAGACATTTACATTGCATTAAGTGTATTCATTTAGCTATACGCGTTCATCCAAAGCGACTTACAAATGAGAAAATACATGCCAAAAAAATATGGTAACGCTTCACGATTTTGCGTGTCATCCTTGCGCAGGGGCCATGCTAATCTTCTGTATATCGTTCCATTTTTAGTATATGTGCTGCCGTAGCAAGCACAAACAGGTGGCCTGAAGGGCCCGCTATAAGTGCTGAGGTTCCTCAGAACGTGTCCTGTCCGCGGTTAGTGTGAAAACAAATCAAGTTCCTTCAGGAGACTCACAGAACTGACCTGAATGCACCCACACTACATGGAGTTCAGACATGTAATAATTCCCCAAATTAACCATTAAAAACTTCAAAATTCAAAACTTTTTCATTTAGTGTTTCAGACAGCAGAAGTGCATGCTGGGAGTATGGAAATTCGAGCACTCACTTGCGTTCTGGTTGGTTCTCTGTGTGGTGATGTAAATAGTCCTTTGTTGGCGTGATCGACGCACCCCTTCCTTGTTTATCTAGAGAATTTACTAAAATGGGAGCCAACAACTGAGGTCAAAACCAAGTTTGAATTTGAAGGCAAAAAAAACAAAGTTGAGTACCTGAGTATAGTTCCACGACCTAAGGCAGTCCGAAGATTTTGTCTGAATTCACCTTTAGGGGGTGCTATAATCTAGAAATGTGTAAAACTACTTCGCCAACTTTTAAAGCGTTCAGCTATCCAAGCGTGCTTCTTCTTTAGCTAGATTCCTTGGCAGCTGCACGGAGACTTCTTAATGTAAAAAAATTAAATTGTAAAAAAACCTAATTTGCCAAACTGGAAAATGGCCATTTTCATTTAATGGAAAACTTTTGTTGTTCAATCATCACAAAATATGGGTCACAGCATTGTGGGACCAGCCTTAACGAAAGATGTTTCTCAGATGTTTGATATGCAGGATGGATTGTCAATAACCTGCAAACAAATTTGATGGATAAGTCCTCAAACAGCAAGGGAGGGCATATCTCACCACACGCTTGTCTGTATTAACACCAAACTTGGCACATATGTTTACCAACATGATCTGATGTTAGCAAACAAACTTAGCATTCATTTGCAACTTTAGACATTTACATTGCATTAAGTGTATTCATTTAGCATACGCGTTCATCCAAAGCGACTTACAAATGAGAAAATACATGCAAAAAATATAGGTAACGCTTCACGATTTTTGCGTGTCATCTTCGCGCAAGGGCCATGCTAATCTTCTCTGTATCGTTCAATTTTAGTATATGTGCTGCCGTAGCAAGCACAAACAGGTGGCCTGAAGGGCCGCTTATAATGTTCGTGTTTGTTTTTCATTTCAAATGTGTTTTGCCCCCGGGTTTTAGTTTTTTTTGGTGAAAACAAATCAAGTTCCTTCAGGAGACTCACAGAACTGACCTGAATGCACCCACACTACATGGAGTTCAGACTGGAATAATTCCCCCAAATTAACCATTAAAAACTTTAAAATTCAAATTTTAAACTTGTTGTTTCAAGAAGTGCATGCTGGGAGTATGGAAATTCGAGCACTCACTTGTGTTCTGGTTGGTTCTCTGTGTGGTGATGTAAATAGTCCTTTGTTGGCGTGATCGACCACGCCCCTTCCTTGTTTATCTAGAGATTTAACGAAAATGGGAGCCAACAACTGAGGTCAAAACCAAGTTTGAATTTGAAGGCAAAGTTGAAAAACAAGAAGTGAGGGCAAATCTCAACAATAGTATGACAACTTCACAACAAAGTTAGTACCTGAGTATAGTTCCACGACCTAAGGCAGTCCGAAGATTTTGTCTGAATTCACCTTTAGGGGTGCTATAATCTAGAAATGTGTAAAACTACTGCACTAACTTTTAAGCGTTCAACATCCAAGCGTGCTTCTTCTTTAGCTAGATTCCTTGGCAGCTGCACGGACTTCTTAATGTAAAAAAAATAAATTGTAAAAAAAACCTAATTTGCCAAACTGGAAAATGGCCATTTTCATTTAATGGAAAACTTTTGTTGTTCAATCATCACAAAATATGGGTCACAGCATTGTGGGACCAGCCTTAACGAAAGATGTTTCTCAGATGTTTGATATGCAGGATGGATTGTCAATAACCTGCAAACAAATTTGATGGATAAGTCCTCAGCAACAGGGAGGGCATATCTCACCAACGCTTGTCTGTATTAACACCAAACTTGGCACATATGTTTACCAACATGATCTGATGTTAGCAAACAAACTTAGCATTCATTTGCAACTTTAGACATTTACATTGCATTAAGTGTATTCATTTAGCATACGCGTTCATCCAAAGCGACTTACAAATGAGAAAATACATGCCAAAAAAAATATGGTAACGCTTCACGATTTTGCGCTGTCATCCTTGCGGGGGCCATGCTAATCTTCTGTGTATCGTTCCAATTTTAGTATATGTGCTGCCGTAGCAAGCGCAAACAGGTGGCCTGAAGGGCCGCTATAATTGCTGAGGTTCCTCAACAACGTGTCCTATCGCGGTTAGTGTGAAAACAAATCAAGTTCCTTCAGGAGACTCACAGAACTGACCGAATGCACCCACACTACATGGAGTTCAGACATGTAATAATTCCCCAAATTAACCATTAAAAACTTCAAAATTCTAAACTTTTTTCATTTAGTGTTTCAGACAGCAGAAGTGCATGCTGGGAGTATGGAAATTCGAGCACTCACTTGTGTTCTGGTTGGTTCTCTGTGTGGTGATGTAAATAGTCCTTTGTTGGCGTGATCGACCACGCCCCTTCCTTGTTCATCTAGAGATTTAAAGAAAATGGGAGCCAACAACTGAGGTCAAAACCAAGTTTGAATTTGAAGGCAAAGTTGAAAACAACAAAGTGAGGGCAAATCTCAACAATAGTATGACAACTTCACAACAAAGTTAGTACCTGAGTATAGTTCCACGACCTAAGGCAGTCCGAAAGATTTTGTCTGAATTCACCTTTAGGGGGTGCTATAATCTAGAAATGTGTAAAACTACTCCGCAACTTTTAAAGCGTTCAACATCCAAGCGTGCTTCTGCTTTAGCTAGATTCCTTTGCAGCTGCTGCACGAGACTTTAATGTTAATGTAAAAAATAAATTGTAAAAAAAACCTAATTTGCCAAACTGGAAAATGGCCATTTTCATTTAATGGAAAACTTTTGTTGTTCAATCATCACAAAATATGGGTCACAGCATTGTGGGACCAGCCTTAACGAAAGATGTTTCTCAGATGTTTGATATGCAGGATGGATTGTCAATAACCTGCAAACAAATTTGATGGATAAGTCCTCAAACAGCAAGGGAGGGCATATCTCACCAACGCTTGTCTGTATTAACACCAAACTTGGCACATATGTTTACCAACATGATCTGATGTTAGCAAACAAACTTAGCATTCATTTGCAACTTTAGACATTTACATTGCATTAAGTGTATTCATTTAGCATCGCGTTCATCCAAAGCGACTTACAAATGAGAAAATACATGCGCCAAAAAATATGGTAACGCTTCACGATTTTGCGTGTCATCCTTGCGCAGGGGCCATGCTAATCTTCTCTGTATCGTTCCAATTTTAGTATATATGCTGCCGTAGCAAGCACAAACAGGTGGCCTGAAGGGCCGCTATAAGTGCTGAGGTTCACTCAACGTGTCCTGTCCGCGGTTAGTGTGAAAACAAATCAAGTTCCTTCAGGAGACTCACAGAACTGACCTGACTGCACCCACACTACATGGAGTTCAGACATGTAATAATTCCCCCAAATTAACCATACATAAAACTTCATAATTCGAAACTTTTTCATTTAGTGTTTCAGACAGCAGAAGTGCATGCTGGGAGTATGGAAATTCGAGCACTCACTTGTGTTGGCGTTGGTTCTCTGTGTGGTGATGTAAATAGTCCTTTGTTGGCGTGATCGACCGCGCCCCTTCCTTGTTTATCTAGAGATTTAACGAAAGTGGGAGGCCAACAACTGAGGTCAAAACCAAGTTTGAATTTGAAGGCAAAGTTGAAAAACAAGAAGTGAGGGCAAATCTCAACAATAGTATGACAACTTCACAACAAAGTTAGTACCTGAGTATAGTTCCACGACCTAAGGCAGTCCGAAGATTTTGTCTGAATTCACCTTTAGGGGGTGCTATAATCTAGAAATGTGTAAAACACCCCAACTTATAAACGTTCAACATCCAAGCGTGCTTCTTCTTTAGCTAGATTCCTTGGCAGCTGCACGGAGACTTCTTAATGAAAAAAATAAATTGTAAAAAAAAACAATTTGCCAAACTGGAAAATGGCCATTTTCATTTAATGGAAAACTTTTGTTGTTCAATCATCACAAAATATGGGTCACAGCATTGTGGGACCAGCCTTAACGAAAGATGTTTCTCAGATGTTTGATATGCAGGATGGATTGTCAATAACCTGCAAACAAATTTGATGGATAAGTCCTCAAACAGCAAGGGAGGGCATATCTCACAACGCTTGTCTGTATTAACACCAAACTTGGCACATATGTTTACCAACATGATCTGATGTTAGCAAACAAACTTAGCATTCATTTGCAACTTTAGACATTTACATTGCATTAAGTGTATTCATTTAGCATACGCGTTCATCCAAAGCGACTTACAAATGAGAAAATACATAAAAGCCAAAAATATGTAACAAGCATTCATCCTTAGCGGGCCATGCTAATCTTCTCTGTATCGTTCAATTTTAGTATATGTGCTGCCGTAAGCAAGCACAAACAAGGTGGCCTGAAGGGCCGCTATAAGTGCTGAGGTTCCTACAACGTGTCCTGTCCGCGGTTAGTGTGAAAACAAACAAGTTCCTTCAGGAGACTCACAGAACTGACCTGAATGCACCCACACTACATGGAGTTCAGACATGTAATAATTCCCCAAATTAACCATTAAAAACTTCAAAATTGGAACTTTTTCATTTAGTGTTTCAGACAGCAGAAGTGCATGCTGGGAGTATGGAAATTCGAGCACTCACTTGTGTTCTGGTTGGTTCTCTGTGTGGTGATGTAAATAGTCCTTTGTTGGCGTGATCGACCGCCCCTTCCTTGTTTATCTAGAGATTTAACGAAAATGGGAGCCAACAACTGAGGTCAAAACCAAGTTTGAATTTGAAGGCAAAGTTGAAAAACAAGAAGTGAGGGCAAATCTCAACAATAGTATGACAACTTCACAACAAAGTTAGTACCTGAGTATAGTTCCACGACACAAGGCAGTCCGAAAGATTTTGTCTGAATTCACCTTTAGGGGGTGCTATAATCTAGAAATGTTAAAACTACTACTTAACTTTTAAAGCGTTCAACATCCAAGCGTGCTTCTTCTTTAGCTAGATTCCGTGGCAGCTGCACGGGGAACTTCTTAATGTAAAAAAATAAATTGTAAAAAAAACCTAATTTGCCAAACTGGAAAATGGCCATTTTCATTTAATGGAAAACTTTTGTTGTTCAATCATCACAAAATATGGGTCACAGCATTGTGGGACCAGCCTTAACGAAAGATGTTTCTCAGATGTTTGATATGCAGGATGGATTGTCATTAACCTGCAAACAAATTTGATGGATAAGTCCTCAAACAGCAAGGGGAGGGCATATCTCACCAACGCTTGTCTGTATTAACACCAAACTTGGCACATATGTTTACCAACATGATCTGATGTTAGCAAACAAACTTAGCATTCATTTGCAACTTTAGACATTTACATTGCATTAAGTGTATTCATTTAGCATATGCGTTCATCCAAAGCGACTTACAAATGAGAAAATACATGCCAAAAAAATATGGTAACGCTTCACGATTTTACGTGTCATCGCGCAGGGGGCCATGCTAATCTTCTCTGTATCGTTCCAATTTTAGTATATGTGCTGCCGTAGCAAGCACAAACAGGTGGCCTGAAGGGCCGCTATAAGTGCTGAGGTTCCTCACAACGTGTCCTGTCCGCGGTTAGTGTGAAAACAAATCAAGTTCCTTCAGGAGACTCACAGAACTGAGCTGAATGCACCCACACTACATGGAGTTCAGACATGTAATAATTCCCCAAATTAACTTAAACTAAACATTAAAAAAACTTTTTTTCATTTAGTGTTTCAGACAGCAGAAGTGCATGCTGGGAGTATGGAAATCCGAGCACTCACTTGCGTTCTGGTTGGTTCTCTGTGTGGTGATGTAAATAGTCCTTTGTTGGCGTGATCGACCGCTGCCTTTTTTTTCCTTATAGGATTTATCTAGAGAAAAAAAAAAAAACCAAGTTTGAATTTGAAGGCAAAGTTGAAAAACAAGAAGTGAGGGCAAATCTCAACAATAGTATGACAACTTCACAACAAAGTTAGTACCTGAGTATAGTTCCACGACCTAAGGCAGTCCGAAAATTTTTATGGGTTATATAATCTTTAGAAATGTGTCTACTTGCTAACTTTAAGGTGTTTCAACATCCAAACGCGTGCTTCTTCTTTAGCTAGATTCCTTGGCAGTTGCACGAGACTTCTTAATGTAAAAAAATAAATTGTAAAAAAAACCTAATTTGCCAAACTGGAAAATGGCCATTTTCATTTAATGGAAAACTTTTGTTGTTCAATCATCACAAAATATGGGTCACAGCATTGTGGGACCAGCCTTAACGAAAGATGTTTCTCAGATGTTTGATATGCAGGATGGATTGTCAATAACCTGCAAACAAATTTGATGGATAAGTCCTCAAACAGCAAGGGAGGGCATATCTCACCAACGCTTGTCTGTATTAACACCAAACTTGGCACATATGTTTACCAACATGATCTGATGTTAGCAAACAAACTTAGCATTCATTTGCAACTTTAGACATTTACATTGCATTAAGTGTATTCATTTAGCATACGCGCCGTTCATACTGCATCAAATGAGAAAAAACATGCCAAAAAAATATGGTAGCAACGCTTCACGATTTTGCGTGTCATCCTTGCGCAGGGGCCATGCTAATCTTCTCTGTATCGTTCAATTTTTAGTATATGTGCTGCGTAGCAAGCACAAACAGGTGGCCTGAAGGGCCGCTATAAGTGCTGAGGTTCCTCACAACGTGTCCTGTCGCGGTTAGTGTGAAAACAAATCAAGTTCCTTCAGGAGACTCACAGAACTGACCTGAATGCACCCACACTACATGGAGTTCAGACATGTAATAATTCCCCAAATTAACCATTAAAAACTTCAAAATTCTAAACTTTTTTCATTTAGTGTTTCAGACAGCAAAAGTGCATGCTGGGAGTATGGAAATTCGAGCACTCACTTGCGTTCTGGTTGGTTCTCTGTGTGGTGATGTAAATAGTCCTTTGTTGGCGTGATCGACAGCACCCCTTCCTTGTTTATCTAGAGATTTAACTAAAATGGGAGCCAACAACTGAGGTCAAAACCAAGTTTGAATTTGAAGGCAAAGTTGAAAAACAAGAAGTGAGGGCAAATCTCAACAATAGTATGCCAACTTCACAACAAAGTTAGTACCTGAGTATAGTTCCACGACCTAAGGCAGTCCGAAAGATTTTGTCTGAATTCACCTTTGGGGGTGCTATAATCTAGAAATGTGTAAAACTACTTGCAACTTTTTAAAAGCGTTCAACATCCAAGCGTGCTTCTTCTTTAGCTAGATTCCTTGGCAGCTGCCGGAGACTTCTTAATGTAAAAAAATAAATTGTAAAAAAACCTAATTTGCCAAACTGGAAAATGGCCATTTTCATTTAATGGAAAACTTTTGTTGTTCAATCATCACAAAATATGGGTCACAGCATTGTGGGACCAGCCTTAACGAAAGATGTTTCTCAGATGTTTGATATGCAGGATGGATTGTCAATAACCTGCAAACAAATTTGATGGATAAGTCCTCAAACAGCAAGGAAGGGGCATATCTCACCAACGCTTGTCTGTATTAACACCAAACTTGGCACATATGTTTACCAACATGATCTGATGTTAGCAAACAAACTTAGCATTCATTTGCAACTTTAGACATTTACATTGCATTAAGTGTATTCATTTGCGTATTCGCGTTCATCCAAAGTGACTTACAAATGAGAAAATACATGCCAAAAAAATATGGTAACGCTTCACGATTTTGCGTGTCATCCTTGCGCAGGGGCCATGCTAATCTTCTCTGTATCGTTCCAATTTTAGTATATGTGCTGCCGTAGCAAGCACAAACAGGTGGCCTGAAGGGCCGCTATAAGTGCTGAGGTTCCTCACAACGTGTCCTGTCCGCGGTTAGTGTGAAAACAAATCAAGTTCCTTCAGGAGACTCACAGAACTGACCTGAATGCACCCACACTACATGGAGTTCAGACATGTAATAATTCCCCAAATTAACCATTAAAAACTTCAAAATTCGACTTTTTCATTTAGTGTTTCAGACAGCAGAAGTGCATGCTGGGAGTATGGAAATTCGAGCACTCACTTGTGTTCTGGTTGGTTCTCTGTGTGGTGATGTAAATAGTCCTTTGTTGGCGTGATCGACCACGCCCCTTCCTTGTTCATCTAGAGATTTAAAGAAAATGGGAGCCAACAACTGAGGTCAAAACCAAGTTTGAATTTGAAGGCAAAGTTGAAAAACAAGAAGTGAGGGCAAATCTCAACAATAGTATGACAACTTCACAACAAAGTTAGTACCTGAGTATAGTTCCACGACCTAAGGCAGTCCGAAAGATTTTGTCTGAATTCACCTTTAGGGGGTGCTATAATCTAGAAATGTGTAAAACTACTTGCAACTTTTAAAGCGTTCAACATCCAAGCGTGCTTCTTCTTTAGCTAGATTCCTTGACAGCTGCCGAGACTTCTTAATGTAAAAAAAATAAATTGTAAAAAAAACCTAATTTGCCAAACTGGAAAATGGCCATTTTCATTTAATGGAAAACTTTTGTTGTTCAATCATCACAAAATATGGGTCACAGCATTGTGGGACCAGCCTTAACGAAAGATGTTTCTCAGATGTTTGATATGCAGGATGGATTGTCAATAACCTGCAAACAAATTTGATGGATAAGTCCTCAAACAGCAAGGGAGGGCATATCTCACCAACGCTTGTCTGTATTAACACCAAACTTGGCACATATGTTTACCAACATGATCTGATGTTAGCAAACAAACTTAGCATTCATTTTGCAACATGTAGACATTTACATTGCATTAAGTGTATTCATTTAGCATGCGCGTTCATCCAAAGCAACTTACAAATGAGAAAATACATGCCAAAAAAATATGGTAACGCTTCACGATTTTGCGTGTCATCCTTGCGCAGGGGCCATGCTAATCTTCTCTGTATCGTTCAATTTTTGTATATGTGCTGCCGTAGCAAGCACAAACAGGTGGCCTGAAGGGCCGCTATAAGTGCGGAGGTTCCTCACAACGTGTCCTGTCCGCGGTTAGTGTGAAAACAAATCAAGTTCCTTCAGGAGACTCACAGAACTGACCTGAATGCACCCACACTACATGGAGTTCAGACATGTAATAATTCCCCAAATTAACCATTAAAAACTTCAAAATTCTAAACTTTTTTCATTTAGTGTTTCAGACAGCAGAAGTGCATGCTGGGAGTATGGAAATTCGAGCACTCACTTGCGTTCTGGTTGGTTCTCTGTGTGGTGATGTAAATAGTCCTTTGTTGGCGTGATCTCTCTCTCTCTCTCTCTCTCTCTCTCTCTCTCTCTCTCTCTCACTCACACACACACACACACACACATAATCCCTCCTTTCCCCCCTTAGCATGTGTGTATGTGTGGTCTATCCTGCTGCATCAGAACACACAGTTCAGAGACCTCCTGGGGCTGTTCTCTCTGAGAACACACATCCATGTTTGGAGATGAGTGGAGAAAATGAAGACAGGTGTTTTATCTCCTTCTCTAATCCTGTCAAAGTCCTCTGGCTTGAAGTGCTCACTGCTTCATGGAGGACTCACCTGCGGAAACACCTTCCCTCCTTACAGCCACTTCTCACTGCTTCCTCACCTGTGTCTCTTTGGGAAACCTTCAGAGTGAGAAATGTTCACTAGCCAACTAACTACAGTGAGATTCACAATACGTCAGTCGCTCAGCCGAAAACAGGAGCTTGTCCTAAATGTCGGGTTGTAGATAAACGGCGCTATGGAAGAAAATCTTGATTATCAGTGATCTAGTTTATAATATAAACTATAATTTAAGCCGAGACTTATTTCTGTTGCCCTAACCACTATGGTGGCGATGTTGACCTACGATCCAGCGGCCAATGCAGCGTCTAGTTATCTCCATGAACACAACAGCCATGAGTTGCAGTGCAGTGATGTCAACTCCCCTCTTTAATGTGACCCCATTGTTTTCAGTTTTTTCACTATATTTTTTACATGTGGTTTTAAATATGTGATTCACGCTTATACTTTTTTGATCCGTGATCGCAATACTTTTGTCGGAAAATGAATCCCATGCACACCAACAATGATTTAGCATATGTGTGTTGTGCTACAGGGGGAGAGACAGCCTTCAGCTCAGAGTGGGAGGAAGTACACACACACACACACACACACAATTAAGTAAATTGAAAAAATTCAGTATAATATCAGAGTTAGGGTGGAATCTTTTTTTAATGGTACCGATTTATTACATACATTAATGATTTACAAAACTTAATGGTGGCTCGAGGGAGGTATAATGTTTTATTATTTTATATTTTATAATGTTTTTATTTGTATAAAAATATAATTGAAAAAAAGCACATTGTTAACAATAAGCTGTCATTAATTAATTTGAACAGAACCTTTGTTCACCAACAGATGGCGCTGTTAAACACTTCATTTGAACAGCATCTTTGTCCACCAAAAGAGGGCGCTATTGATAGCGTCATTTAAACAGAACCTTTGTTCACCAACAGAGGGCGCTATTGAACGCGTCATTTGAACAGAACCGTTGTTCACCAACAGAATGCTTCATTTAAACAACACCTTTGTTCACCAAAAGAGGGCGATATTGAATGTGCCATTTGAACAGCACCTTTGTTGACCAACAGAGAGCGATATTGAATGTGTCATTTGATCAGAACCGTTGTTCACCAACAGAGGACGCGATTTCATGCTTTATTTGAACAGGACCTTTGTTCGCCAAAAGAGGGCGCTACTGAACGCGTCATTTGAACAGAACCTTTGTTCACCAACAGAGGGCGCTACTGAACGCACCACGAAACCCCGCTGCACTTGAGTCGCTTTGACAGAAACGCTGTGAACATTACCGTCTCATCGGCTGTGTTTGTTTTTGTCCAAGTTTGTGCGGAGAAAATGACAGAGCTGCGGCACCGCGGCGGTGTCGCTGACCCTGACCTGCCGCAGCAGCAGTCCGAGGACAAGGTAAACAACAACAATGACGATAATAACGACCCGTGTTTATATAACGGTGAGATCTGAAGGAGAAATGCGGGCTAGTGAGCTAGCCGTGCTAACTGTGCTAGCTTCGTCACCCAGGTAACCCCGCAGTCACAGCTCGCTCGCGTTATGTCTACTACCATCCCGGACTGGGAGCGGAGCCGCGTGGAGGCTCCAGTCCAGGTGTTTGTCTGGGTTTAGTTCCGAAGCTCCTCGGCTAGTTCTCGAACTAAACCACAACAGAGCTCGTGGGTTCCTGGTCTGATTTGGAGTTCATCTCCGTGTAGTCTAGTGTCTCTTTCTGAAACACTCCAGTGTGATCTCCTGACTCTGATCTGACTCTGATCTGACTCTGATCTGACTCTGATCTGACTCTGATCTGACTCTGATCTGACTCTGATCTGTAACATTACGAGGTGTTTCTGACCCCCGCGGTGTTGGAGTATTAAAGACCGGTACAGAGGTGAGCGAGGGCTCGATGTCGGTCTTATCGCGATAACTGATGAGTTCACGGTCTCTTGTTTGGAAAGTGTTTCTGCAGTGTTGATGTTGATGTTGATGTGGAAGAGTAAAAGCACAGCTTTCTGCTTTACACTTTAAAAAGAGCTTCAATATTTAGTACAGAGTCACGTGTCCTCCAGAGTCGCTTCTCACTTTCCTCTGGGTTAGTGTGTGTGTGTGTGTGTGTGTGTGTGTGTGTTTCTGTGTGTGTGTGTTATTGTATATCAATACATGTACAAATCCTTCAGTGTGACTGGTTAATATTTTTCTGAGTTGCCGTATTGATCACAGTTCAGCGGTCTAAAAAAGCAAACATTTTTCTGTCAGTACTGAATCAGTGATGATAATCGGTACTGAATCAGTGAAGATAATCGGTACTGAATCAGTGATGATAATCAGTACTGAATCAGTGAATCAGTGATGGATAATCGGTACTGAATCAGTGATGGATAATCGGTACTGAATCAGTGATGATAATCGGTACTGAATCAGTGATGATAATCAGTACTGAATCAGTGAATCAGTGATGGATAATCGGTACTGAATCAGTGATGATAATCGGTACTGAATCAGTGATGATAATCGGTACTGAATCAGTGATGATAATCGGTACTGAATCAGTGATGATAATCGGTACTGAATCAGTGATGATAATCGGTACTGAATCAGTGAAGATAATCGGTACTGAATCAGTGATGATAATCAGTACTGAATCAGTGAATCAGTGATGGATAATCGGTACTGAATCAGTGATGGATAATCGGTACTGAATCAGTGATGATAATCGGTACTGAATCAGTGATGATAATCAGTACTGAATCAGTGAATCAGTGATGGATAATCGGTACTGAATCAGTGATGGATAATCAGTACTGAATCAGTGATGATAATCGGTACTGAATCAGTGATGATAATCGGTACTGAATCAGTGATGATAATCGGTACTGAATCAGTGATGATAATCGGTACTGAATCAGTGAAGATAATCGGTACGGAATCAGTGATGATAATCGGTACTGAATCAGTGATGGATAATCGGTACTGAATCAGTGATGATAATCGGTACTGAATCAGTGAAGATAATCGGTACTGAATCAGTGATGATAATCGGTACTGAATCAGTGATGATAATCGGTACTGAATCAGTGATGGATAATCGGTACTGAATCAGTGATGATAATCGGTACTGAATCAGTGATGGATAATCGGTACTGAATCAGTGATGATAATCGGTACTGAATCAGTGATGATAATCGGTACTGAATCAGTGATGATAATCGGTACTGAATCAGTGAAGATAATCGGTACTGAATCAGTGATGATAATCGGTACTGAATCAGTGATGATAATCGGTACCGAATCAGTGATGGGTAATCGGTACTGAATCAGTGAGGAGTCGAGGTGTTGAGTTCGGAGTGGAGGGGAAACGGATGAAGAGAAAGGTTTAAATGGAGATCAGGTTTTATTTGTTGGGTTGATGAAGTGCGATGACGAGAAAGAACACATCGTCGTGCCCCAAATTCCTTTTCATTTGTTATTATGAACAGATTTAACACTTAAAGTAAACCGAAATGTAAAAGATATTTTTAATACTAATAGTACAAATTAGTTTATTATTATTATTATTTATTATTTTTTTAATTTTGTACATGTAAGTGCCTTTCTCAAACTATAAGGACACTATACATAATGGTAACAAAACATTAAACACTTCCTAGAATAAATAAATAAATAAATAAATAGGCAAACATTGAAGAGAAGCAGATTTTAGTCATTTTATTCTATAATGATTATAATCATTTTATTAATGTTGATTATTATTATTAATAATTTATTTTTGTTATTGTTATCATTACGTAATAGTAGCAAATCAAAGAAAACAAAACAAATATATATTCGTATTTTTTTCTTTTCTTTTTATATTATTTTTGGTCCTTATGCTATACTTACTACGAAATTCACTTTATCCTTTATAACTAGCTTATTATTGTTATTGTTATTGTTATTGTTATTATTATTGTTATTTATTATTATTATTATTAATTTATTAATTTTTGAAGCACATTACTTTTAAATCATTTTAATCATTGTAGAATAATTGAATTTACACTTTTATTATGTTATTTTGATCGGTTTATTTTATTTATTTAAATATTTTTTTCTGTTATCGTCATTATTGATTACAGTGTAATCATTTGCCTGTTTCATTTTTATTTATTTCTGTTTTATAATAATGATAATAAATATTAATAATAATAATAATAATAATAATAATGACCATCATCATCACTGCTTGGTTATTTCTGTCATCAGCATGAGGAGTTGTTTGTATTCCGGGTCGCGAGTGTCAGTCTCTCACCGTTCAGAGGTTTGGTATAAAAATGAGATGTTTAATAGACAGTTATTCGTTATAGCGAGTGATAATATCAGTCATAAAACTCCTGAACCTGTGTAATACCGCAGCGTGTGGTGATGTTAGTGTACGGTAATCTCGTTATGATGATCGGTAACGTGTGTGTGTGTGTGTACGATACGTGTCCCCGGGTGTCCAACACCAAGTTCGAGTCAGAAGTGTGTGTTTGTGCAAACGGTGCAGAATTCCCCCGAGCGCTGGTCATTTATTAATCAGTGACAGAAATGAAATTATCCCAGAACACTTCTCGCTGTGTTTAACGGCTTCACTCGGAGTCTTTCACACAGCAGCGTCATGGGACAGAGAGAGAGAGACCGAGAGAGACAGCGAGTGAGAGAGACAGAGAGAGAGAGCAGTCCTCTCTCGGCATTAAGCAGAAGGATAAAGGCTGAAGAAGGTTTGTGTTATGAAGCAGGACAGAGGAACTCTGGTAGAAACGGTGAGTAGGAATCACAGAGTAATACTGATGGTACGAAGTTCACGTCAAACCGCAGCTTTGCATCGGGCCGAGACGCCGCCGATGTGGTTTAACGCCTGCTGGAACAATCCGTGATTTTGCATTCCTGTGGCTCATGGCACCTGAACTGAACTTCAGGCACGAAGTGTAATAGCGCGAGGTGTTGATTAGTTTCCTGTAACAGCAGCTCTGACAGGTTTATATTAACGTTCTCGCTCTAATACCTTATCGTTTCCATAGTAACAGCCCCTCCGGCGGACGCTTCACGTGGACGGATTAACAGACGCGTGTAACGGTTGATATTTTGTGAGATGTTTATGTATCATGTACGGAAGGAGTTCAATTCACTTCAAATTTATTTGTATAGCGCTTTTTACAATGGACGTTGTCTCAAAGCAGCTTTACAGAAACATGTCAACACGAGTGAGTGGTGACGGTGGTGAGGAAAAACTCCCTGAGATGTTAAGAGAAAGAAATCTTGAGAGGAACCCGACTCAGAAGGGAACCCCCCTCATCTGGGTAACAACAGGTAGTGTGAAAAAGTTCATTATGGTTTTATATGAAGTCTGTTTGGCCTCCAGCGTCAGTCCGAGGTAAAGCTGTAACGTTAGGTTTTCCGATGCGTTCAGGACCGAGGAGATGAGAGAGAGACGGAGACGTGTAACGCCTCTCTGCTGGATAACTTCTTGATTTCCTTCCAGAGGATGAAACCCTGTTTCAGGCACCAGATCTGCCGTTATTCACCGGTTCGAAAACGAGTCCGTCCGCATTTTTCCGTTTCCCCAACCGCGGACGTGTGACTGCACAGAGCTTCCCGCCCACGATATTCAGGGTGTGGTGCGTGAACCAGTCATTAGAAGACCTGGTCCTCAGTGAAGCTCATTACTGTAAACAATGAATGATCATGACTCACTTTCTTTTCTGATATCGTGGGTTTTGTTATAAAAAACAACCACAGACTGACTGGAAGCAGCTGATTAGTTAAAATTCAGTCGCTGTTTAAATGAATCCACCCATAGGTGTTAAAATCCATACACTCGGAGAGGTAAAATATTGCTGAACTTTATTACAAATATAAATAGTACTGACTTGCACGATGAAAATGCACTGTTTTAAATGAAATAAATATTAATGTAAATTAAGAGTAAAATATTTAAGTAAATAAGTTGTATGCATCCATCTAAACTGAACTTAAAAAGTAACAAATAAACATAGAGACGTCCAAAATGAATTAAAAAACACTTCAAATAACAGGACAAAATTAGTTAGTGAAAGTTTTTATTTCGCCTCTAGAGGCCGCTCTTTTGCTGTTTAATGGCAGAGGACTCTTCTCAGCCGCTCCCACGACGGACGCGACCCGGAAACACTGTCGGAGTGGATTTTTGCAAATCGGTGACAATTAATCCGATCGTCAAAACCGATCAAGCGGTCGACCTTAGCTGTTATACCGATCGCGATGCGATACATATCCTGTTTCATAGAAATGCCTTTAAATATTGTGATATATAATTTTTTATTTATTTATATATCATATCTAATCACCCAAATCTAGTTCTCAAAAAACAAAAGTTGGATTGGAAATGAGGAACTGCTGAGGATCTTTATTACGATGGAAGAACCAAATCTAAATCGCAAATCTTTTCTCGTGATCTTTATTTTATTATTACTTCACATGTGTATATATATATATTTTTATTTTTCCCCACGATTTTCTCCCTGCTTTAGTCTTTTTCGGTTCCCACCCTCCTATCATCATACGACAGCGAAGGTTAAGGCTAACCGTAAAACAGCAGCTAGCATAAAACACTTGGAGCAAAGCGCTTTCTACCCTCTTCCACATGACCTCACAGAAGCAATGATTGGCTAGAGAGAGAGAGAGGGAGTGAGAGAGACAGAGAGAGAGAGTATGCCCCTCCCACCCAGAGGGGCTGTAGCATCGTCGGGACTGGAACTCGCGAACTCCGGACGATAAAATACTAGCACGTGATAACTCCCAATTAGCTTGATCAGTAATCAGTAATTAACCGCACCAACGACGACCTAGCAGATATTTCTTAAAGTTGAATTTTTATTGAACAAAGGAAAACAAAATTGAACCCACAACCCATCCCTCCGACTCATCATGGCTACCCATTAACTGTCACTGGTTATAGAGATATTATAAAATTCAACAACAGGCACCAAGCTTTAATCTAAATATCTGGCAGATATTTCTAAACATATACGAACGATGGTAAAGAGGACGCTGAGAGGAAACTCACAGACTTTTTATTTTATTGCTTATATTAATATTCAGTTTAATATTTAATAAGGAAAAATTAAAAATACTTATTTTTGTCCTAGTTTCCTCCGCTGCAGTCCAGCCTAATCGAAGCCTCCGAGACTTTTCTCCCCCTTTAATCGTTCTTCGAAAGCTCGTTCGCCCATTATTCTTTCCCCTGGCGCGGTTTCCTCCGCGCTCCTAATGGAACCGACGATAACATCCCCTAACAGAAAGTGCTGTGGGGTTTGAGGAGGTTTTTCAGAGGCTCGTGCTTAAGCACTGGGCGGAAAGATCAATTTCTCCACCACTTCCTCTTTTTTTTTCTGAGGAATATAATACTTATTGTTAATACTTATAGGACTGGTTGTTACGGTTATACTGGGCACTCCCAATTTTGCCGTCACAGAAATGAATGCAAAATAAACAATATATATATAAATATATTAAATTCCAGAGTCAGAAGGTGTTGATAAAATTTGCAGGTGTTTAGGTTTCGCGTTGTAAAAGTCAGTAAGTTTGTTTGTTGCTTTTTTTTTAACGAGGAAAGGAAAGGAAACGTAAAACTCTTCGGTCCTGAAGACGAGTCCCACGATCGAGTCTTCCATATCGATAAATGCCTCTGTGAAAAGTTAAAAAGCATGGCTCGTCGTTCGATAACAAATAATTATAGTCGCTGTGGTTTTACTCGCAGACTACTAAAAATACTCAACGTTTAACGTTGGTTTAGTCTGTTTATTTATTTGTTTATCTATATTTATTATTATTATCATCCATCCATCTTCTACCGCTTACTCCTTTTCAGGGTCACGGGGAACCTGGAGCCTATCCCAGGGAGCATCGGGCACAAGGTGGGGTACACCCTGGACTACTACTACTATACTATTATTATTATTATTATTATTATTATTATTATTAGGGCCCCTGCATTTGAAAGGAATCCTGAAAGTCGGACACACATGAGTCATGAAGCCTGGTCAGCTCACGTGAGTCCAGACGAAGGGAAAAACAACTTTTTCAAAAGAAAAGCGACAGAAAACGGGCCGTGTACGACATCGAGGACATTTCTCGGGTCATGGCAGAGCAAGGAGAGACTCGGTCCTGACTCTAATGACTCTAATGTAACATGAAAGGCAAAAAAAAAACCCCAGAGAGGCTAAAGGCTCTGAAACGACTCGTAGGTTCATTCAAAATTTTTATAAAAGGTTTGCAGCATCGAGCATTTAAGCGAGTTATAGCTTTGGAAATGTCCTGGTTCCGGTTCGCGTCCTGGTTCTGATTCACGTCCTGGTTCTAGTTCACATCCTGGTTCTGCTTCGCGTCCTGGTTCCGGTTCGCGTCCTGGTTCTGATTCACGTCCTGGTTCCGGTTCACGTCCTGGTTCTGCTTCACGTCCTGGTTCCGGTTCGCGTCCTGGTTCTGCTTCACGTCCTGGTTCCGGTTCATGTACTGGTTCTGGTTCACCAGGTCAGGGACGAAGAGCACTATCGAGCTAGAACCCTGCTCGAAGGCCAGGAAGAAAACGCACAGGGATCTGAGATTAAAGTGTTTGGTGAAGTGGAACGTCTTTAGTTTTCTTTTTTTTCCACCCGGGGGAATGATCTGGGGTATCAGAATCGGATATGGGTCAGGTCTTGTGTAGTCTGTGTAAACACAAAAAGGTTTCCGAATATCAGAATCACGCTAGACGAATGTAAACGCAGCCCGAGCTCCGTGTTGTAGTTTGTTTGTTATTTGTAAAAGCTAAACATGGCGGGTCTGGGACGAGTCGGAAGCTCTCGCAGGTTTACGCCAAGCTCGCTGCCAAGTCGACACAGAATGAATCACTGTCGCAGTATGATGGAGCGCACGCACTCACACACACACACACTCAGAGAGAGAGAGAGAGAGAGAGAGAGTATGTAGGAGAGTTTCCTGAACCCTGACACACTCCACTGCTGGCTCTGGTTATTTTCTGCATCAGAGAAGCGAGAGGGAGGAGTATTTTTAACTCCCGACATCCTGAATGACAGGAAGTGCTCTGTCTCCATGGCGACCCTGGCTCCTATTGGCTGGTCGATGGAGCTCGTGGGTGAGACGTGACAGAAACAGCTGGAACACAGCCGCCTGTCATCTCCGAGCACGGTTATT
>CM022773.1:1854143-1856643 GCA_012411365.1 Ameiurus melas | reverse complement strand
TTGTTTATCACCCTGCATCATGCAACAGTCCTGAACAGTGTGCGTTTTGTATATCCAGGAATGATGATGATGATGATAATGATGATGATGATGATTATTATTATTATTATTATTTACATATTTTTCTTCAACATGACATATTTCAAAACCTGAATATATTTTTTTGGGGAAATTGACAGATTTGATTTATTTATGTGTTTATTTATTACTATTATTATTATTATGATTATTATTATTATTTTGTTACTCATGCACAATCCATTTACTTTCTAATACGAGTAATCAGATACAGTAGGAAAAAGAGTAATATGTATATGAGAATCTGGATATGTGTATCAATAATTTATGCGTGAAAGGGTTAAGTCGCATGTGTCTAGTGAATAGATATAGACATAAAACATTTCAAATAGTTTTAACCTGTTTTAAGGTTGCATCGACAAAAATGTACTATATCTCAGAGGTCACGTCCCACACGGGTTTCAAAACCACCTTATATTTAAATCCAAAATATATTTCTCTTCTATGATTAACCATAGGTTCTTACTCCGAGGTTATTTTTTGTATTATTGTACAAACAGTAAAATAATAACACTTGAGTCTGTATACATTGTTATAACCCATATATAATATTTTTGGGTAAATGACTCCAAATGGACATTCATTTTTTGTGACCCCAGGTTTTGCCCTGATAAATCTATTGTTTATAGACTTACAATAGTTCTGAACATCTGCTCCTGTTTTGAGCCCATGTGAAGACTGCCTATGTTGTTCAAAAGGATAAACCCACATGAAGACCAGAGAGCTGTCTATGGGAGAAAAGCTATTTTATGAAGCTGAGAAAAGAGGGAAAATCTATCCGAGTTGGTTTTTTTTTTTTTCCCCAAAAAGCTCAGTTTTCACTGAACAAGAACACCGTCTCCGTGTGCACAGAAGGCCAGAACAGAAAAGAACAAAAAATGCGTTTTCAGATTTTTCTGAAGATTAATGTGGACATAGCCTAAATAGAACCACTGTGGTTGAAATAAAATAAAAAAGCCTAGCTTGTGTTGACAGCTCCTCTTAAAAGGATTATAATTAGACAAGTGTGGCTGATCTAAATATAGTTCCTCACCCAGCTGGGAATGCCATGAATAGCGCTCTTTCTCTGATCGCCCTGTGTGTGTGTGTGTGTGTGTGTGTGTGTGTGTGTGTGTGTGTTACAGGGTTCTGCATGTTCGTATTGAGCTTGGTGAAGAAGCACTACCGGCTGCAGTTCTATATGGTAAATACAGTTGTTATATAATCAGCTAGTCATTTTGTACATAAAATCTAAAAACGATATTTGAACAGTTATAATGTGGTGTGTGTCTGTGTGTGTGTGTGTGTGTGTGTGTGTGTGTGTGTGTGTCTGTGTCGGTGTGTGTCTGTGTGTCCTGTGCAGTTCGGTTGGACCCACGTGACTCTGCTGATCGTGGTCACTCAGTCCCATCTCATCATCCACAACCTGTTTGAAGGCATGATCTGGTCAGTACTGACCCTACAACACACACACACACACTCACAGGGTAAAAAAAATCTCTCTATCCATCCATCCAAATATCTCCATCCATCCATCCATCCATCCATCCAAATATTCATCCATCCAACTATCTCCATCCATCCATCTAAATATCCATCCATTTATCCATCATCCAAATATCTCTCCATCTCTCCATCCATCCAAATATCTCTCCATCCATCCAGATATCTCTCCATCATCCATCCATCCAAATATTGCTCCATCCATCCATCCATCCAAATATCTCTCCATCCAAATATCCATCCCTCCAAGTATCTCTCCATCCATCCATCCAAATATCTCTCCATCCATCCATCCATTCATCCAAATATCTTCATCATCCAAATATTCTATCATCCATCCATCCATATCATCATCCTCATCCAAATACCCAATCACATCCAAGATTCACCATCCATCCAAATCTACATCCAAATATCCATCCTCTAGTCTCTATCCATTCATCCAAATATCTTCCATCCATCCAAATATCTCTCATCCATCCAGATATCTCTCATCACACCATCCAAAATCTTCCATCCAACACAGTATCTTCCACCATCCATCCAAATATCTTCCAAATCATCCCAAGTTTTCATCACATCCAAATATCCACATCACACAATCCATATCACCAATATCTCCACACCAAATATCTCCATCCATCCAAATATCTCTCCACCATCCATCCATCCAAATATCTCTCCATCCATCCATCCATCCAAGTATCTCTCCATCCATCCATCCATCCAAGTATCTCTCCATCCATCCATCCAAATATCTCTCCATCCAAATATCCATCCCTCCAAGTATTTCTCCATCCATCCATCCAAATATCTCTCCAAATATAATTTATATTTATTTATTTCTGGGACAATTTATTGTCCAACAAAAGTAGTTACCATGACAGGCCTATTTTTGACCAAGTGTGTAAAAGCTAGTGGAGGGGAAAACCTCAGCAGC
>CM022773.1:1804143-1849143 GCA_012411365.1 Ameiurus melas | reverse complement strand
GTCTGTTTGCATGCTGTGCTCTTCATCTGGACGTGTTCAGTATTAGCTTAGCGCGCTGATAATCACTGCGTTCGCCACGAACCGGAATGTCCTCACGGGGTTTCTTGGTGTTTTTTTTTTTTTTGCTTTTCCCCCTTGTGCCCTTCCACGTGTCGCATTTTATTGTTACAGCCGCCGATGTGTGATGCGCTCGAGTAGGTCACGCGATGTTTTTGTGTTTCCTTGTGTCGTATCAGTGACCCGCGTAGACACTGGTTTAAACGTCCTGTGGTATATCCAGGAGAAAAAGGTGGTCAGCAGTGCAATAACTCCTCACTGAAAGCCCTACTTGTGTACCTCACATCGCGCATGTTATTGTGTTTGGGTCTTTTTTTTCACGTGTCTGTGCTGTCATTCACAACATTTCGGTCGTGTGCTACGTTCACTCCTGGTACATTTTCAGCGCGGGTTATATTTCCGTTCTAGCGGTTTCTGTAACCCGATCGGCTGAGCTCTGTGTCAAACGCGTAATCGGCACGGTCGTGGAACGCGAAGTCGGCGCAAAAAAACGGAACGGAACGGGCTAAAATGTTTTCGCGTTCACGGCAACGTTACCGAACACGCTTGGTCGAATTGTCATGAGGTCAATCGTGAAGTTTTCCGTTGTTTTGGATCGTAAAGACCGAACGCGAAGCCGTCTGTCTCGACCGCGCGGCGTGATTTATTTCATTTGTCATGAACGCAAACTAGGATTGGCTTTTGCGTTCGCGGCAACGCTCTTTATCGTGGACGCCAAATCTGATTCGGGTGAACTGTTCGATAATCAGCACATAGTGTGAGTGGAAGTTATTTGTTGCATTTGCGGAACATGTTCCAGAATATTGTTCTCTAAATTCTTTATTGAGATTACGGAACGCGATCGGTGAAATTCGTTATCATGACTGCCGAATGTGATTGGGAAAAATCTTTGAAATAAAATAAATAAATAACTAAAAGTTCTGAGTCAGATGGATAAATGTTTTGTGGTTATGGCAACGTGAATCGCGAAGTCCCGCCATGAACAATGAACGTGATCCAAGTTTTTTTTTGTTGTTGTTGTCAAAAGAAAAAAATTCTTTGTCCTGTGATCGTTAAACATGATTGGCTACAGTCTCTTTTATCGTGAACGCGATCGGCTACGTTTCTCAACGTGGAATGCCATCGGCCATTTTCTTTATCGTGGAAAAACATTAAGGAATAAAACTAATTCTTTGTTAGTCGCGATGGCGATAGGTGATCGGCTAAAGATCTTTATCCACTCAGCTCCCGAAAGCTGTTTGTGCCCGGCTTGTTCAGTTCAAGCTCAACTATACACCGTTTATCAGGAACCTTCCACTCTTTTTACCTTCTAGCTTGAATAAACGGCTGATGATGCGTTCACGACACATTTTACAGTAAGAAGAAATGCAACCGTTCAGCCGAGGACGAAGCGGGTCTCTCTGATGTAGGCAAAAGGAATCAGTTCTCTCACTTCTGCCCTGTTTGTACCCACAATGCACTGCCAAGCACCAAATAAAACTTCCAACTACCGACATTTCCAATTAAATGTTTGCGTTTTGATTCCTCGATTCGCATTGAGTCCATTCATAATGATGAATTCAATCAAATACGTACATTTTGGGTTTTTTGTATGGGGGGGGGGGTCATATAGATAAACTCGGAGGTCCTATCATGTGGAAATTCTCTATGAAGTATAGTATGCAGGATGTAATTACTTGGTAATATCCGTAAATGATGCTGCGCTCCGAAGCCGTATAAGTTTCATGACATCATCGTGACACCATCATCACCCTTGTAACCCTGCAGGACCTTCTCGTATAATTATTGAAGCAATGTGTTTTTATAGAGACACTTTAAAAGCTAACAGTAGTACCGAGTGGATATATAGATATATATTTGGATAGAAATGGATTATTATATTCTTAATTGTGGATAGAATGTGTGTGTGTGTGTGTGTGTGTGGTGTTTGGTGATAGAACGAGGTTGTTCTCAGGCTTGTCGATTGATTTGATTTGGTTTTCTAGCTCGACGTTATAGACTTCTGAGGTTTAAAAAAGACACAAAAACAATCATCATAAACGTTTCATTGTTTGGGATTTATTTCTTAATGACACACAGAAAGGCTCATGCCTGGATCGTTAATGCTTAGAAAGGCCACAAGAGGGCAATAAAGCCCAGTCCTTCCTCACACTGACGTCCATCTTTTAAGCCCAAAACCACTCGAATCACCAATTCAGGAGTGTTCCATTTACTAACCAGGTGCCATCTGAACTGATTTACCTCTTGATTCTATTATTAATTACGCTGGTGTTTGATTGATCTATTTCACCAAAATCCACCCTGTTTACTACCTAGTGCCCTGTTTATTTCTAAACTATCCAAACTATGCCTTGAGAAACCCTTGAAGAACCCTTTCGATAGAATCCTGTACATCACTTCCAAGAAGACGGTTTCTAAAACTTCTTAAACAAGAAACCTTCTGGTGTAGAGTTCTGTATAGACCCTGTGATGACTCCACCATAAGGACAGAACTGCAGTGCTTGCACAGTCTTAAAATGACTCAAATCTAGAACCTAGGGTCTTTGGTTGTCCATGTGGAGAACCCTTTGGAGGTTTTGCATCGGATTCTACTATCAGAAACATTTTCAAACTAGAACCCTTTTAGCAAGAAAATAACCTTTGAAGAACCCCTGAAGAACATTTATACAAGTGTAGGAACACTTTTAGGACAAGCCAAATAATAAGTCTGTACAGTGCTAGGTGGAACCATTTTCACTAAAACGGTAGTACTTATATGGTCTTAGAAAAAGAGCTTAAATCCAGAACACTTAAGGGTTTTTGATTGTTCGTGAGGAGAAACCTAGACCAGTTTTAGGAAGCAAAGAACCACTGAAGAACATTTCTAAAAAATATATATATAAGCATTTACATGCATACAAGACAAATAAGTCTATAGGGTGTGAGGTGGAACCCTCCCCCGACCCCCCTCCTAAATCTGTAGTACTTTTAGAAAAAGTACTGTACTGTAGTACAGTTTTAGAAAAAGAGGTAAAAATCTAGAACCTCTAAGGGTTCTCTGGTTGTCCTTTTATGGGGAACCTTTGAAGGATTTACACAGATCTTTACAACAGTGTAAACGAGAGAGAGTTTCAAACTTGAACCAATTTAGGAAGCAAGGAACCCATTGAGGAACCCTGAACGAACACTTCAATGAGTGTAAGGTTTTAACTAGATGTTTTAAGTTTTCCCCTAGAGGGCCAAACCAAATATACCGGGTTCTAGGTTGAACCTCTCTTACATGGAAACAATGTAACGTGATGAGGCGGAATACCCACAATGCACCATGTAGTGAATATTGTCTGGTTTGGAACACACACTGGGAGTTCCGCACTGGTTAAGGGCGCTATCATTTTTAATGGGCACTATTTTGGAACCTTCTTGTACACTTTTAGAAATGGGAAAAAGAAAAAGTCCGATCTCAAACCCGTGAAGCTCCTTCGATTGTCCAATTTTAACGTTAACCTTTGAAGGTTTTTCGGACCCGTAACTATACGAAGGAGAACCCCTTGAGGAACCCTTCTCAGAATGTATAAATGTTTTAAGGGTTCCCTGAACAGGACAAACCAAACAATAGTGTACTAGGTAGAACGTAATTTTTTTTCAGGCTGTAGCATCAAAGCAATGTGTGCTAACGGGACAGAAGATCCACAATGCATCACTGCATGTAGGTGGCATATGTAGGGAATAGGGTGTGATTTGGGACAATAACCGAGAACTGATTTACATCTGTGAGAACAGTTATTTTCTTTCTTTTGGATTATTATTATTATTATTATTATATTATTATTATTATTATTATAATCCAGTGATACATGTGCTCTTCCACAATCCTGTGCATTTGTAGAACAGCCCAAATAAAACGGAAAGTTAAATGTGTACTGTCCGTGTGTGTTTCTTCCTCCTGCGCTCTCGAACTTCCCTCATCGAGGGCGGCTCATAATCTCACTCGAGGTTTAATTTCCTCTATTTACCGCTAGAGTTCTGTTTACAGTGTGTCCTGCAGCTACGTTTCTCTCTCCGGCGTCGTGTTCGACATGACGACATGCACACAGTTTACCCCGAGTGTGGTCAAGTGTGATTTGTGACCCTCGCTTTGTTGGTTTTGAGCTGAAATCCAAGGCGAATACGGTACGGTGCGGTGTAAAGGTATTTGAGGTCTTCAAAACCAAATACAACATAAAACAAAGACGACCAGAGTAAACACACAATAACGTTTTTATTTATTTATTTATTTTATTAAAGAAAAAAGAAAAAAAAAAAGTATCTAACACCCATGTGAAAAACTAATTGCCCCCTTAAATTCTGGTTGCGTCACCTTTAGCAGCAATAACTGTAACCAACTTTTCCAGTGACTGGAGATCAGACTTTCACGGCACGGTGGTGGAATTTTGGCCCACTCTTCCTTGCAGAACTGCTTTAGTTCTGCCACATCAGACGGGTTTCGAGCATGAACTGCCCATTTAAGGTCCTGCCACAGCATCTCAGTTGGTTCATGTCGGGACTTTGACTAGACCACTTTAAAACCATTCAGTTTTGGATTCACTCCTACGCTTTGGATCGCTGTCTTTCTGAGCTTGAGTTTCGACTTACGGACTGAAGGCCGGACTTTCTCCTTTAGGATTTTCTGGTAGAGAGCAGAATTTGAATTTGCGAGTGTGCAAATTAGGTCTGAATATCACACATCTGAGATATGTTACAGTCCAGTCAATAAAATATACAGGCTCATTTCTACACTCAATATAATCACACCGTCATGTTAGTCATGTTATAGCAGTGTTATAGTGATGTTAGTATAGTAGTAGTAATAATGATATCTTGACAATATAGTAACAGTATAGTGGCGGTATAGTGATTGTATATAGTAACAGTATAGTGACGGTATAGTGATTGTATATAGTAACAGTACAGTGACGGTATAGTGATTGTATATAGTAACAGTACAGTGACGGTATAGTGATTGTATATAGTAACAGTATAGTAACAGTATAGTGATTGTATATAGTAACGGTATAGTGATTGTATATAGTAACAGTATAGTAACAGTATAGTGATGGTATAGTGATTGTATATAGTAACAGTATAGTAACAGTATTTGGTATTTGTATATAGTAACAGTACGTAAGGTAGATTGTATATAGTAACAGTATAGTGACGGTATAGTGATTGTATATAGTAACAGTATAGTGACGGTATAGTGATTGTATATAGTAACAGTACAGTGACGGTATAGTGATTGTATATAGTAACAGTATAGTAACAGTATAGTGATTGTATATAGTAACGGTATAGTGATTGTATATAGTAACAGTATAGTAACAGTATAGTGATGGTATAGTGATTGTATATAGTAACAGTATAGTAACAGTATTTGGTATTTGTATATAGTAACAGTATAGTGACGGTATAGTGATTGTATATAGTAACAGTATAGTGACGGTATAGTGATTGTATATAGTAACAGTATAGTGACGGTATAGTGATTGTATATAGTAACAGTATAGTAACAGTATAGTGACGGTATAGTGATTGTATATAGTAATAGTATAGTGATGGTATAGTGATTGTATATAGTAACAGTATAGTGACAGTATAGTGATTGTATATAGTAATAGTATAGTGATGGTATAGTGATTGTATATAGTAACAGTATAGTGACGGTATAGTGATTGTATATAGTAACAGTACAGTGACGGTATAGTGATTGTATATAGTAACAGTATAGTAACAGTATAGTGACGGTATAGTGATTGTATATAGTAACAGTATAGTGACGGTATAGTGATTGTATATAGTAATAGTATAGTGATGGTAGTGATGTATATGTATGAGAGGACGGTATAGTGATTGTATATAGTAACAGTACAGTGACGGTATAGTGATTGTATATAGTAATAGTATAGTGATGGTATAGTGATTGTATATAGTAACAGTATAGTGACGGTATAGTGATTGTATATAGTAACAGTACAGTGACGGTATAGTGATTGTATATAGTAACAGTATAGTGACGGTATAGTGATTGTATATAGTAACAGTATAGTGATGGTATAGTGATTGTATATAGTAATAGTATAGTGATGGTATAGTGATTGTATATAGTAACAGTATAGTACCAGTATAGTGACGGTATAGTGATTGTATATAGTAACAGTATAGTGACGGTATAGTGATTGTATATAGTAACAGTATAGTAACAGTATAGTGATGGTATAGTGATTGTATATAGTAACAGTATAGTGGTATAGTGATTGTATATAGTAACAGTATAGTGACGGTATAGTGATTGTATATAGTAACAGTATAGTGACGGTATAGTGATTGTATATAGTAACAGTATAGTAACAGTATAGTGATGGTATAGTGATTATATATAGTAACAGTATAGTAACAGTATAGTGATGGTATAGTGATTGTATATAGTAACAGTATAGTAACAGTATAGTGACGTATAGTGATTGTATATAGTAACAGTGTAGTGACGGTATAGTGATTGTATATAGTGATGGTATAGTGATGGTATAGTGATTGTATATAGTAACAGTATAGTGATGGTATAGTCATTGTATATAGTAACAGTATAGTGACGGTATAGTGATTGTATATAGTAACAGTATAGTGATGGTATAGAGATTGTATATAGTAACATTATAGTGATGGTATAGTGATTGTATATAGTAACCGTATAGTGATGGTATAGTGATTGTATATAGTAACACTATAGTAACAGTATAGTGACGGTATAGTGATTGTATATAGTAACAGTATAGTGACGGTATAGTGATTGTATATAGTAACAGTATAGTAACAGTATAGTGATGGTATAGATTGTATAGTAATAGTATAGTGACGGTATAGTGATTGTATATAGTAACAGTATATGGCGTATAGTGATTGTATATAGTAACAGTATAGTGACGTATAGTGATTGTATATAGTAACAGTATAGTGACGTATAGTGATTGTATATAGTAATAGTATAGTATGGTATAGTGATTATATATATAACAGTATAGACGTATAGTGATTGTATATAGTAACAGTATAGTACGGTATAGTGATTGTATATAGTAACAAAGTGCGGTATAGTGATTGTATATAGTAACAGTACAGTGACGGTATAGTGATTTATATAGTAACAGTGATAGTAACAGTATAGTGATTGATATAGTAAACGGTATAGTGATTGTATATAGTAACAGTATAGTAACAGTATAGTGATGGTATAGTGATTGTATATAGTAACAGTATAGTAACAGTATTTGGTATTTGTATATAGTAACAGTATTTGAGGTATAGTGATTGTATATAGTAACAGTATAGTGACCGGTATATGATTGTATATAGTAACAGTAGTACGGTATAGTGATTGTATATAGTAACAGTATAGTAACAGTATAGTGATTGTATATATAACTTAGTGATTGTATATATACAGTATAGTAACATATATATAGTATATAAAAATAATAAAATATTAAAGTGTAATAGTAAAATAATAGTATTGTATATAACAGTATAGATATATGATTGTATTATAACATATATAACTATAGTGATTGTTATACAATAAACATATTAGGTATAGTGATTGTATATAGTAAATAATAACAGATTTGGTAATTGTATATAGTAACAGTATAGTGAGGTATATATTGTATATAGTAACAGTATAAACGGTATAGTGATTTATATAGTAACAGTATAGTACGGTTAGTGATTGTATATAGTAACATTAGGATGTATATAATTCATTAGGATGTATATAGTAATATAGTGAGTTAGTAATATAGTTAGTATTTAATACTAGGTATAATATTTTTGTATTTCTTGGTACAAATGATGGTTATTATTTTTATTATAAGTAAGGTAATACAAAAGTGGTTGAGTATCACAACATAGTGATGTAAGGATGTATATATAACATACACACATTGATCTGCATAGTGATGTATAACAAAAGATCATATATTTACTACATAATTAAATAGTTTTTCTGATTTTTACATTATGTTTGATATATAAAGGTTTTTTGTTTGTAGTAATTATAGTTATTTATTGTGTTAATTTTAGTATTGGTGTATTTTTTTATAAGTCGTATGGGAATTATATTGTATTTTTCTTTAACATCTGTTTTGAATTAACAAGTTATTACATATTTTAGTAGTATAGTTATTTATTGTGTATATAATATGATTAGTGTTGAATTATGGGGTTAGTGATGATTACTGTGAGTTTGGATATGTAGTGTTTCATATGATGGAGTTATTAGATTGTATTTAACAAATAGTGTTATTGATTGTAATTATAGTTGGAGGTATAAGATATGGTAACGTGGTAGTGTTTGATGTATTTAACAGTGAGTATAGTGATTGTATATAGTAACAGTATAGTACGGTATAGTGATTGTATATAGTAACAGTATATAACAGTATAGTGAGTATAGTGATTGTATATAGTAACAGTATCGACGGTATAGTGATTGTATAAAGTATAGGCGGTATAGTGATTGTATATAGTAACAGTATAGTGGGTATAGTGATGGTATAGTGATTGTATGCGGTAACGTATAGTAACAGTATAGTGACCGGTATAGTGATTGTATATAGTAACAGTATAGTAACAGTATAGTGATGGTATAGTGATTGTATATAAAAAACGGCCGTATAGTGATTGTATATAGTAAACAGTATAGTGACAGTATAGTGATTGTATATAGTACAGTGACGGTATAGTGATGGTATAGTGATTGTATATGGTAACGGTATAGTAACAGTATCGTATTACGTGATTATTAAAATATATAGTGACGGTATAGTGATTGTATATAGTAACAGTATAGTGACGGTATAGTGATGGTATAGTGATTGTATATGGTAACGGTATAGTAACAGTATAGTGACGGTATAGTGATTGTATATAGTAACAGTATCGTGACGGTATAGTGATTGTATATAGTAACAGTATAGTGACGGTATAGTGATTGTATATAGTAACAGTATAGTGACGGTATAGTGATTGTATATAGTAACAGTATAGTAACAGTATAGTGATGGTATAGTGATTGTATATAGTAACAGTATAGTGACGGTATAGTGACTGTATATAGTAACAGTATAGTAACAGTATAGTGACGTATAGTGATTGTATATAGTAACAGTATAGTGACGTATAGTGATTGTATATAGTAACAGTATAGTAACAGTATAGTGATGGTATAGTGATTGTATGGCGTAAAGTATAGTAACAGTAGTGACGGTATAGTGATTGTATATAGTAACAGTATAGTAACCGATAGTGATGGTATAGTGATTGTATATAGTAACAGTTAGTAACAGTATAGTGACGGTATAGTGATTGTATATAGTAAAAGTATAGTGACGGTATAGTGATTGTATATAGTAATAGTATAGTGATGGTATAGTGATTGTATATAGTAACAGTATAGTGATGGTATAGTGATTGTATATAGTAACACTATAGGAACAGTATAGTGACGGTATAGTGATTGTATATAGTAACAGTATAGTGACGGTATAGTGATGGTATAGTGATTGTATATGGTAACGGTATAGTAACAGTATAGTGACGGTATAGTGATTGTATATAGTAACAGTATCGTGACGTGTAGTGATTGTATATAGTAACAGTATAGTGACCTGCAGTGATTGTATATAGTAACAGTATAGTGACGGTATAGTGATTGTATATAGTAACAGTATAGTAACAGTATAGTGACGGTATAGTGATTGTATATAGTAACAGTATAGTGACGGTATAGTGATTGTATATAGTAACAGTATAGTGACGGTATAGTGATTGTATATAGTAACAGTATAGTGACGGTATAGTGATGGTATAGTGATTGTATATGGTAACGGTATAGTAACAGTATAGTGACGGTATAGTGATTGTATATAGTAACAGTATAGTAACAGTATAGTGATGGTATAGTGATTGTATATAGTAACAGTATCGTGACGGTATAGTGATTGTATATAGTAACAGTATAGTGACAGTATAGTGATTGTATATAGTAACAGTATAGTGATGGTATAGTGATGGTATAGTGATTGTATATGGTAACGGTATAGTAACAGTATCGTGACGGTATAGTGATTGTATATAGTAACAGTATAGTGACGGTATAGTGATTGTATATAGTAACAGTATAGTGACGGTATAGTGATGGTATAGTGATTGTATATGGTAACGGTATAGTAACAGTATAGTGACGGTATAGTGATTGTATATAGTAACAGTATAGTGACGGTATAGTGATTGTATATAGTAACAGTATAGTGACGGTATAGTGATTGTATATAGTAACAGTATAGTGACGGTATAGTGATTGTATATAGTAACAGTATAGTAACAGTATAGTGATGGTATAGTGATTGTATATAGTAACAGTATAGTGACGGTATAGTGACTGTATATAGTAACAGTATAGTAACAGTATAGTGACGGTATAGTGATTGTATATAGTAACAGTATAGTGACGGTATAGTGATTGTATATAGTAACAGTATAGTAACAGTATAGTGATGGTATAGTGATTGTATATGGTAACAGTATAGTAACAGTATAGTGACGGTATAGTGATTGTATATAGTAACAGTATAGTAACCGTATAGTGACGGTATAGTGATTGTATATGGTAACAGTATAGTAACAGTATAGTGACGGTATAGTGATTGTATATAGTAATAGTATAGTGATGGTATAGTGATTGTATATAGTAACAGTATAGTGATGGTATAGTGATTGTATATAGTAACACTATAGTAACAGTATAGTGATGGTATAGTGATTGTATATAGTAACAGTATAGTGACGGTATAGTGATTGTACATAGTAACAGTATAGTGATGGTATAGTGATTGTATATGGTAACAGTATAGTTACGGTATAGTGATTGTATATAGTAACAGTATAGTGACGGTATAGTGATTGTATATAGTAACAGTATAGTAACAGTATAGTGATGGTATAGTGATTGTATATAGTAACAGTATAGTGACGGTATAGTGATTGTATATAGTAACAGTATCGTGACGGTATAGTGATTGTATATAGTAACAGTATAGTGACGGTATAGTGATTGTATATAGTAACAGTATAGTGACGGTATAGTGATGGTATAGTGATTGTATATGGTAACGGTATAGTAACAGTATAGTGACGGTATAGTGATTGTATATAGTAACAGTATAGTGACGGTATAGTGATTGTATATAGTAACAGTATAGTAACAGTATAGTGATGGTATAGTGATTGTATATAGTAACAGTATAGTGACAGTATAGTGATTGTATATAGTAATAGTATAGTGACAGTATAGTGATGGTATAGTGATTGTATATAGTAACAGTATCATGACGGTATAGTGATTGTATATAGTAACAGTATAGTGACGGTATAGTGATTGTATATAGTAACAGTATAGTGACGGTATAGTGATTGTATATAGTAACAGTATAGTAACAGTATAGTGATGGTATAGTGATTGTATATAGTAACAGTATAGTGACGGTATAGTGATTGTATATAGTAACAGTATAGTAACAGTATAGTGACGGTATAGTGATTGTATATAGTAACAGTATAGTGACGGTATAGTGATTGTATATAGTAACAGTATAGTGACGGTATAGTGATTGTATATAGTAACAGTATAGTGACGGTATAGTGATTGTATATAGTAACAGTATAGTAACAGTATAGTGATGGTATAGTGATTGTATATAGTAACAGTATAGTGACGGTATAGTGATTGTATATAGTAACAATATAGTAACAGTATAGTGACGGTATAGTGATTGTATATAGTAACAGTATAGTGACGGTATAGTGATTGTATATAGTAACAGTATAGTAACAGTATAGTGATGGTATAGTGATTGTATATAGTAACAGTATAGTAACAGTATAGTGACGGTATAGTGATTGTATATAGTAACAGTATAGTAACCGTATAGTGATGGTATAGTGATTGTATATAGTAACAGTATAGTAACAGTATAGTGACGGTATAGTGATTGTATATAGTAAAAGTATAGTGACGGTATAGTGATTGTATATAGTAATAGTATAGTGATGGTATAGTGATTGTATATAGTAACAGTATAGTGATGGTATAGTGATTGTATATAGTAACACTATAGTAACAGTATAGTGACGGTATAGTGATTGTATATAGTAACAGTATAGTGACGGTATAGTGATTGTACATAGTAACAGTATAGTGATGGTATAGTGATTGTATATAGTAACAGTATAGTTACGGTATAGTGACGGTATAGTGATTGTATATAGTAACAGTGTAGTGACGGTATAGTGATTGTATATAGTAATAGTATAGTGACGGTATAGTAACTGTATAGTAATGGGAAATTAATGGTAATGTGATGGTCAAGTGATTTATTGTAAACAAATCTTCAGATCTCAGCTTTTGAGTGAGATAGGACACAATAAAGTACACCCCTGGGTATGTCTTGAACCGTCTGACACACGGTGGGAAGTCGGATTTTTTAAATATCTATGAGGAGCACAAGGTCTCTAACATCCACCAGCTTCGTGATGTCATCATGGAGGAATGGAAGAGGACTCCAGTGGCAACCTGTGAAGCTCTGGTGAAGCTCCCCCTGGCAGCAATAACCCCAACCAGGCTCTTCTTGTAGCTGTGGATCAGACCTGCACATCGTTCAGGAGGAATTTTAGCCCATTCTTCCTGCAGAACTTTAGCTCGGTCATATTCTTTGGACGTCTCATGTCTCTCTTCAAGTCCTTCCATAGCATCTCTATTGGGTTGAGGTCTGGGCTCTGACTCGGACACTCCAAAAGGTGTATTTTGTTTTTCTGAAGCCATTCTGTTGTGGACTCGCGCCGGTGTTTTGGGTCGTTGTCCTGTTGCATCACCCAACTTCTACACAGTTTCAGCAGACGTACAGACAATCTCACGTTATCCTGAAGAATTGTCTGATACACTTGGGAATTCATCTTCCCCTCAATGATTGCGAGCTGGCCAGGCCCTGATGCAGCAAAGCAGGCCCAAATCATGTAGTTTCCTCCACCATACTTTACGGTTGTGATGATGTTTTCATGATGATATATCGTGCCTTTCTACCCCAGATGTAGTGCTGTGTAGTTTTTCCAAATAGTTAAATCTTAGTTTCATCCGTCCACAAAACATTTTGCCCGCACCGCTGTGGAGTGTCACTGTGCTCTTTTCGAAACTTCAGGCGTGCAGCAATGTTCTTTTTAGTAAGCAGTGGCTTCCTTCGTGGTGTCCTGCCGTAGATACCCTGCTTGTTCAATGTTTTGTGTATTGTAGACTCATGAACAGAGATGTTAGACAGTTCCAATGATGCCTTCAAATCTGTGGCTGTCATTCGGGGTTGTTTCTTTACCTCATTGATGAGTCTTAGATGTGCTATTGGTGTCATTTTGACTGGGCGTCCAATTCTTGGTAGAGTAGCAACAGTCCCACATTGTCTCCATTTGTAGAATGTTTGTGTAACTGTAGACTGCTGAATTTCTAAAGTCTTTGAAATCACTTTGTGACCCTTGCCAGCTTTGTGTAAATCAACTATTCTTGATCATAGATCCTCTGAAAGCTCTTTTTGCTGAAGCATGGCTCACATAAGCGTGTGTTTCTTGTGCAGAGCAAACTCCAAAAGTTTGAGGGGTTTTTATCAGTCAAAGTAGCTGTAGTCCACACCTCCACACTCATTTTCTTAACCAGACTCCAGGTGTGCAAAAAAAAAGAAGCTTTTTTGAGGTCATTAACTCGAGGGTTCATATACTTTTTCCACAAGCGCTATGACGTTTTTTTGGTTGTTCTCAATAAAGGCATGAAAGATCGGAATTTATTTTGTGTTATTATTTTAGACACATTATATTTGTCAATACCCCTGACTCAGATCAAGATCAGATCACATTTTATGACACATTTATGCAGAAATCATTGAAATTCCAAAAGGTGCACATACTTTTTTTGCCACTGTGTACATCAAAGCATTGTTCCAGTTCACTTTGAATGAAAGCTTAAGGTGCAGACCTCAGGATGAATGACAGCACACATGCGTGCTGCTTTGCTCATGCATGACCCAATTTACTCATATATAGAATTTTCTGCCTTCAGATTCTGTGGTGTCTTTGCTTGCCACCGACTTCCTCCTCGTTTTCAACAGAGCTGCGTTCTCACTCGCCTTAAACGTCCGCACTGCTTCTCTAGAGCAGCTTCGCTCCAACCTGTGACTCGAGGAAAGCTAAGAGGAATGAACAGATAGAAGACCAGGGTTAAGTTAGGAAAATACCAAGAAGAAGGGATAGACGGGTGGGGTGTGGGGGGGGGTAGTGAGCGGGCAAGAGGCAACGTGTCGTATGGTAGATAACAAAACGTAAAAAAAAAAAACGAGAAGATTGAAGGAAGGAGGAAGTGAGGGAGACAGCATGAGAGAGGCTACGATGAGGGGCTAAAAATATGTACACTTGTAAAAAGTGTACAAGGTGTGTAAGCGTGTGCGTGCGTGCGTGTGTGTATGTGTGTGTGTGTGTGTGTGTATGTGTGTGATTAGATAGAGATTGACTTTTTTCCTAAATTAGTAAACATGTCTCTGAAGCTTCCTCGCAACTGGGACCTGACCGCCCTCCGTGGTGAAACTACCAAAATAGGTGAGTGTGTGTGTGTGTGTGTGTGTGAGAGAGAGAGAAAGTGTGTGTGTGTGTGTGTGTGTGTGTGTGTGTGCAGATGAGACCACCCTCACCTTTCAGTTGCCATTTGCCCTACACTCTCTGAATTTTGTACATGTGTACCAGTACCTTCTACAGCAGAATGCATTGTGTGTGTGTGTGTGTGAGTATATATGTGTGTGTGTGAGTGTGACTATATATGTGTGTGTGTGTGTGTGTGTGTGTGAGTATATAAATGTGTTGTGTGTGTGTGTGTGTGTGTGAGAGAGAGTATATGTGTGTGTGAGTATATAAATGTGTGTGTGTGTGTGTGTGTGTGTGTGTGTATATATGTGTGTGTGTGACTGTGACTATATATATGCGTGCGTGTGTGTGAGTATATAAATGTGTGTGTGTGTGTGTGTGTGTGTAAGAGAGTATATGTGTGTGTGAGTATATATATATGTGTGTGTGTGTGTGTGTGTGTGTATAAATGTGTGTGAGAGAGAGTATATGTGTGTGTGAGTATATAAATGTGTGTGTGTGTGTGTGTGTGTGTGTGTGTGTGTTTATTTGATGTGATGGACATCCTTGATTCCTAAAATTTCTGGAAACATAACCTTCGTTCATAACGTCCCCATGTGACCGTGCTGTGGAATTCTGGACTCTGATTGGTCAGAAGATAAACTGTTGATTAATTTTCTCATTTTTAATCTCGGACAGTAGCGCAGCTGCAGATCGCAGGATTATATGAACGCTCATTCTAATACGTTATCTAACAACGCTAAAGACGTTTGCGGCGGTCTATACGGTGGAGAAATGTTCTGTGAGGAGACGTGTATCTAGCGGTCGTGGAAGGAGTCTCCAGTGTCGGCGCTTTCTAACAGTAACGTTAAGTTTTCCGAAAGAACGGAAGGAGTTTCGTTTAATTTCGCATTAAATAGTCGTATGAACGAATAAAAAGAAGTATGATGTACTTTAACACATCATCGTGTGTAAACGTTGCCAAATAGCTGCTGTGTCGGAGGAGTTCAACACTACAGGGACGTGCTGTTAGGGGACAAGAATCAGTTTCAGTTACTGAAAACAGGAACTTTGTGTCCGGACGCGTTCGTTTCCTACAACCTGCTCGTTTCTTAGCGCTAGATTACAAAGCTGGACATTAAACAGAGTATTTCGTGCAATTATTTTTACTTGCAGTGTGTGTTTTAAAGAAGTGAACAGTGTACAGTGTTGGCACACACACACACACACACACACACACACACAAGGCCTTTCTGATTTCCTCTGTGTGCGGTTAGAACAGCAGGAAGCTGATGAAAGCTCGATAACAGCAGAACAAACTACTGTTCAGTGTCACTTTGACTTAGTTTACTGTTCAGTGTGTTTACTGTAGGACAGAACTGCTGTTTATATTTCACTCCCATCACGCACCTACACACGGCCACTAACCTGTTAATCACACAACTGCTTCCTGTTATGGTTCATGCCAGATTGGGTGCTTTTAAGCAGCATTGAAATAATGCAGATTGCTTTCCAACTTTCTTAGTCTGTCTAGTAAAAAAGGGTGTTAGGATGTTAGAGGAGGTGAGTTAGGGTGTTAGGATGTTAGAGGAGGTGAGTTAGGGTGTTAGGATGTTAGAGGAGGTGAGTTAGGGTGTTAGGATGTTAGAGGAGGTGAGTTAGGGTGTTAGGATGTTAGAGGAGGTGAGTTAGGGTGTTAGGATGTTAGTGGAGGTGAGTTAGGGTGTTAGGATGTTAGGGAGGTGAGTTAGTGGGATGTTAGAGTGAGGGTGTTGATGTTAGTGGAGGTGAGTTAGGGTGTTAGGATGTTAGGGAGGTGAGTTAGGTGTTAGGATGTTGAGGAGGTGGTGAGTTAGTGTTAGGATGTTAGAGGAGGTGAGTTAGGGTGTTAGGATGTTAGAGGAGGTGAGTTAGGGTGTTAGGATGTTAGTGGAGGTGAGTTAGGGTGTTAGGATGTTAGTGGAGGTGAGTTAGGGTGTTAGGATGTTAGTGGAGGTGAGTTAGGGTGTTAGGATGTTAGAGGAGGTGAGTTAGGGTGTTAGGATGTTAGTGGAGGTGAGTTAGGGTGTTAGGATGTTAGAGGAGGTGAGTTAGGGTGTTAGGATGTTAGAGGAGGTGAGTTAGGGTGTTAGGATGTTAGTGGAGCTGAGTTAGGGTGTTAGGATGTTAGTGGAGGTGAGTTAGGGTGTTAGGATGTTAGAGGAGGTGAGTTAGGGTGTTAGGATGTTAGTGGAGTTGAGTTAGGGTGTTAGGATGTTAGTGGAGGTGAGTTAGGGTGTTAGGATGTTAGTGGAGGTGAGTTAGGGTGTTAGGATGTTAGAGGAGTTGAGTTAGGGTGTTAGGATGTTAGAGGAGGTGAGTTAGGGTGTTAGGATGTTAGAGGATGAGTTAGGGTGTTAGGATGTTAGTGGAGTGAGTTAGGGTGTTAGGATGTTAGTGAGGTGAGTTAGGTATTAGGATGTTAGAGAGGTGAGTTAGGTGTGGATGTTATGGAGGTGGAGTTAGGGTGTTAGGATGTTAGTGGAGGTGAGTTAGGGTGTTAGGATGTTAGTGGAGGTGAGTTAGGGTGTTAGGATGTTAGTGGAGTTGAGTTAGGGTGTTAGGATGTTAGTGGAGGTGAGTTAGGGTGTTAGGATGTTAGTGGAGGTGAGTTAGGGTGTTAGGATGTTAGTGGAGGTGAGTTAGGGTGTTAGGATGTTAGAGGAGGTGAGTTAGTGTGGATGTTAGTGGAGGTGAGTTAGGGTGTTAGGATGTTAGAGGAGGTGAGTATGTTAGGATGTTAGAGGAGTGATTTAGGGTGTTAGGATGTTAGTGGAGGTGAGTTAGGGTGTTAGGATGTTAGTGGAGGTGAGTTAGGGTGTTAGGATGTTAGTGGAGGTGAGTTAGGGTGTTAGGATGTTAGTGGAGGTGAGTTAGGGTGTTAGGATGTTAGTGGAGGTGAGTTAGGGTGTTAGGATGTTAGAGGAGGTGAGTTAGGGTGTTAGGATGTTAGAGGAGGTGAGTTAGGGTGTTAGGATGTTAGTGGAGGTGAGTTAGGGTGTTAGGATGTTAGAGGAGGTGAGTTAGGGTGTTAGGATGTTAGAGGAGGTGAGTTAGGGTGTTAGGATGTTAGTGGAGGTGAGTTAGGGTGTTAGGATGTTGTGTGGGGGTGAGTTAGGGTGTTAGGATGTTAGAGGAGGTGAGTTAGGGTGTTAGGATGTTAGTGGAGGTGAGTTAGGGTGTTAGGATGTTAGAGGAGGTGAGTTAGGGTGTTAGGATGTTAGAGGAGGTGAGTTAGGGTGTTAGGATGTTAGTGGAGGTGAGTTAGGGTGTTAGGATGTTAGTGGAGGTGAGTTAGGGTGTTAGGATGTTAGTGGAGGTGAGTTAGGGTGTTAGGATGTTAGTGGAGGTGAGTTAGGGTGTTAGGATGTTAGAGGAGGTGAGTTAGGGTGTTATGATGTTAGAGGAGGTGAGTTAGGATGTTAGAGGAGGTGAGTTAGGGTGTTAGGATGTTAGAGGAGGTGAGTTAGGGTGTTAGGATGTTAGAGGAGGTGAGTTAGGGTGTTAGGATGTTAGTGGAGGTGAGTTAGGGTGTTAGGATGTTAGTGGAGGTGAGTTAGGGTGTTAGGATGTTAGTGGAGGTGAGTTAGGGTGTTAGGATGTTAGAGGAGGTGAGTTAGGGTGTTAGGATGTTAGTGGAGGTGAGTTAGGGTGTTAGGATGTTAGTGGAGGTGAGTTAGGGTGTTAGGATGTTAGAGAGGTGAGTTAGGTGTTATGAGAGTTAGTTAGGATGTTAGAGGAGTTAGGGTGTTAGTGGATAGGGTGTTAGGATGTTAGGAGGGTGAGTTAGGGTGTTAGGATGTTAGTGGAGGTGAGTTAGGGTGTTAGGATGTTAGAGGGGGAGTTAGGATGTTGGATGTTAGTGAGGTGAGTTAGGGTGTTAGGATGTTAGAGAGGTGAGTTAGGGTGTTAGGATGTTAGAGGAGGTGAGTTAGGATGTTAGAGGATTGAGTTAGGTGTTAGGATGTTAGAGAGTGAGTTAGGGTGTTAGGATGTTAGTGAGGTGAGTTAGGGTGTTGGATGTTAGAGGAGGTGAGTTAGGGTGTTAGGATGTTAGAGGAGGTGAGTTAGGATGTTAGAGGAGTGATAGGGTGTTAGGATGTTAGAGGAGGTGAGTTAGGGTGTTAGGATGTTAGTGGAGGTGAGTTAGGGTGTTAGGATGTTAGTGGAGGTGAGTTAGGGTGTTAGGATGTTAGAGGAGGTGAGTTAGGGTGTTAGGATGTTAGTGAGGAGTTAGGGTGTTAGGATGTTAGTGAGGTGAGTTAGGGTGTTAGGATGTTAGTGGAGGTGAGTTAGGGTGTTAGGATGTTAGAGGAGGTGAGTTAGGGTGTTAGGATGTTAGTGGAGGTGAGTTAGGGTGTTAGGATGTTAGTGGAGGTGAGTTAGGGTGTTAGGATGTTAGAGGAGGTGAGTTAGGATGTTAGAGTAGGTGAGTTAGGATGTTAGAGTAGGTGAGTTAGGGTGTTAGGATGTTAGTGGAGGTGAGTTAGGGTGTTAGGATGTTAGAGGAGGTGAGTTAGGGTGTTAGGATGTTAGAGGAGGTGAGTTAGGGTGTTAGGATGTTAGAGGAGGTGAGTTAGGGTATTAGGATGTTAGAGGAGGTGAGTTAGGGTGTTATGATGTTAGAGGAGGTGAGTTAGGGTATTAGGATGGTAGAGGAGGTGAGTTAGGGTGTTATGATGTTAGAGGAGGTGAGTTAGGGTGTTAGGATGTTAGTGGAGGTGAGTTAGGGTGTTAGGATGTTAGTGGAGGTGAGTTAGGGTGTTAGGATGTTAGAGGAGGTGAGTTAGGGTGTTAGGATGTTAGTGGAGGTGAGTTAGGGTGTTAGGATGTTAGTGGAGGTGAGTTAGGGTATTAGGATGTTAGTGGAGGTGAGTTAGGGTATTAGGATGTTAGAGGAGGTGAGTTAGGGTGTTCAGCTGGTAATGGTGGTGAGTTTGTACTTTGGGATTGTGTGATTCTCTCTCTCTCTCTCTCTCTCTCTCTCTCTCTCTCTCTCTCTCTCCTTCTCTCTATAATTTTTTGGAATTTATCCTCAGTAAGTGTGAAGTTCGGGTCTGGTGGTGTATCAGACTGCAATGTGACAAGTTTCCACTACTGATCATGTTGTTAGGTGTGGAGTTTTTCAGATCTGTGACCTCTGTCGTGCACGATGCAGCAATTTCCTGTTTATCCATGATCTCTGTCTGCATCTGGCCTTTTCTCTAAACTCATAGGGTGTGCGTGTGGGTGTGTGTGTGTGTGTGCGTGCGTGTGTGTGAGAGTGTGCATGTGCTTCATGGCTAGGTGGTATTCCCTTTGTTCGCTCACCCAAGTGCCGCTTTCACTTTCATTTTATTTACTCTTTAATTTTTTCAGATTTATAATCTACTTCCAGTGATGTTGATTAATTTTAACTATTTTTTATTTTGTTATTTTATAATGAAGCAGTTTAACTCACAGCAATGTGATCCCTACAGTTTCCAAGCGTACATGAGTAAGGATATGTTTTATGACATGAGAACTGTCACAACAGTCGATGTTGAAAATTCGCTCTGGTCAACATTCACAAAGTTCCATGAAAGGTTGTCATAGTAACTACTGATGATGTCTTTGGATTTAATAACTATGTATGATTATAGCAATTAGCAGCAGTGGTAACGTGACATGGCTACGCCTTCGCATGTAACAGTGTCAAGTTATTATTATTCCCGTTAGTTGCTAAGACAACTGCCGGTTATGACAGCTTATGTCAAGTGCTAATACTTAGCATGTGTTTCATAGCACATGTCATCACGACAAAATAAAAGTTAGCAAAAATTATCATGTGACAAATGTGCCCATCACAATTAGCAATAATAAAACATGATTGGTTCTGGACGTAAACTATTATGATGAACTTGTGAGAGCGGATGACACCTGCTCTCCCGCTTTGATGTCTTTGACAAGACAAGTTAGTCGTGTGAGATCACATCTGTAATGTCACATCTGTACAATCACATATGTAATGTCACATCTGTAATGTCGCATGCGTAATGTCACATCCATTCTGTCACATCCGTAATGTCACATCCATTCTATCACATCTGTATTATCACATCTGTACTATCACATCCTTAATGTCACATCTGTAATGTCACATCTGTAATATAACATGGTTAATGTCCCATCTGTAATGTCACATCCGTTCTATCACATCCGTAATGTCCCATCTGTACTATCACATCCGTAATGTCACATCCGTAATATCACATCTGTACTATCACATACATAATGTCACATCTGTACTACCACATCCGTAATGTCACATCCGTATTATCACATCTGTAATGTCACATCTTTAATGTCACATCCGTAATGTCACATCTGTACTATCACATCCGTAATGTCAAATCCGTAATGTCACATCTTTAATGTAACATGCGTAATGTCACATCTGTAATGTCACATCCATAATGTCACATCTTTAATGTAACATGTGTAATGTCACATCTGTAATGTCACATCCATTCTATCACATCCGTATTATCACATCTGTAATGTCACATCTTTAATGTCACATCCGTAATGTCACATCTGTACTATCACATCCGTAATGTCACATCCGTAATGTCACATCTTTAATGTAACATGCGTAATGTCACATCTGTAATGTCACATCCGTAATGTCACATCCGTTCTATCACATCCGTATTATCACATCTGTAGTATCACATCCATAATGTCACATCTGTAATGTCACATCTTTAATGTCACATGCGTAATGTCACATCCATTCTATCACATATGTATTATCAAATCTGTACTATCACATCCTTAATGTCACATCTGTAATATAACATGGGTAATGTCCCATCTGTAATGTCACATCCGTTCTATCACATCCGTAATGTCACATCCGTAATGTCCCATCTGTACTATCACATCCGTAATGTCCCATCTGTACTATCACATCCGTAATGTCACATCTGTACTATCACATCCGTAATGTTACATCCGTAATGTCACATCTGTACTATCACATCCGTAATGTCACATCTGTACTATCACATCCGTAATGTCACATCCATAATGTCACATCTTTAATGTAACATGTGTAATGTCACATCTGTAATGTCACATCCATTTGATCACATCCGTAACGTCACATCCGTTCTATCACATCCGTATTATCACATCCGTAATGTCACATCTGTAATGTCACATCCGCAATGTCACATCTGTAATATCACATGGGTAATGTTACATCCGTAATGTCAAATCTTTAATGTCACATCTGTAATGTCACATCCATTTGATCACATCCGTAATGTCACATCCGTTCTATCACATCCGTAATATCACATCTGTACTATCACATCTGTAATTTCAAATCTGTAATGTCACATACATAATGTCACATATGCATCATCACATCTGTACTATCCAATTCAAAATGTCATATCTGTAACGTTACATCCATGATGCTGTTATATAAACTGTTATACATATAAATGTAATATATACACAACCATCTGACTTTAAGAAATGATTCTGTGATTATTCTCTGAAATGCAAAGTGTCTCAGTGTTGTTTATATTTTGCACCGTGGCCTATGGGGCATGCTCTCCCCCGACCGTGTGTACGTCTACATGTCCCTTTCCACCCATCTTACTTTTTCTCAACACCTACGTCCCCGCCTACCTTTGACTTTTCCACTGACCCTCAGCTCCTCATACGTCACTCACGATTTCAACAGAGTCGGTGTGTTGTTTTGAAACGACGTCTTTCACGTCATATGATGTCTGTTGTGTTGTTATAGAACAATCATAGCCGGTTTAGAACAAGCTAAACAGGAAGCTTCTTGGGTCAGGCTGTTTCCTACGTGGCCCACACAGCTGTAGAGCCTTTACATAAATACCTACGGTTAACACCACTCTCTGCCTGTGGTGCGCAGAGTTAGAGTGAGACTACCACAGAGCAGCACAGAGCTTGAACAGTGTCTGATTGTCAGGTTGATTTCTTTTCTCTATCTGTTCATCAGCGAGGTCTAAAAGCGTGATTCCGGGGGAAGGTGCTGGGACGGGCCGCTGCGACATTAAGAGGTCGATGGAGAAACCTCTGAAGAAAGGCTGGCTGAAGAAGCAGAGGTCGATCGTGAAGAACTGGAAACCGTGCTACTTTGTGCTGAGAGGGAACGTCCTGACGTACCACAAAGACGACAGAGAGAGCGCCGTACAGGTGAGAAGTGAAATTCGGTTTTATTTGTACAGCTCTTTTAGCAATAGACTCTGTCACAAAGGAGCTTTAGGGAAATCTGGATGTCGATTTAGATCGATACGGTACAATCCGGAGGCGACAGCAGAGAGGAACGATTCCCTGAAAGCATAGGATAGGTTTCATGATCGCTGCGGCAACTCTTAAGTACAAATCCACAGTGTCCAGGTGAGATCGTGAGACTTGTTTTTGGAAGTGCACATATTTTGGGTGTTCATGTGGGACCATGCAGAGCAGCAGAAGGTGAGTCAGAATTGCAGAAGGGGTATGAGGATAAATCAGGCAGGTCCAGAGGGTGAAAAAGTGATTTAAAAAAAAAGAAAAGAACAGATTATTAACCCTTGTGCATCCTTATGGACATTTTTGTCTTTTTCAATTTGGCAAAAGGTGTGTGTTTTCATTGGAACTCTAATATTTGACCCTCATTTGCATTCATAAATCCATTTTAAACTAGGTGCACTAAATAGTTGCTCCCTCAGGACCTTAAGGACAAAAATCGTTCTTTCATTGAAACCCGTTCAACCTGCAATATTTAATCCCTGTGATGTTTCAGCATAAAATCATGTGTTCTGTGTTAATAGGCTTTTATTTTGTTCACAAGGTTTTAAGCCTCTGGGGAAAATACAACCGCATCTCAAAAAAATGTGAATATCGTGCAAAGATTTGTGCAAAAAGTGGAAATTTCATACATTCTAGATTTTTTTTTACAGTTAAAGTGAAATATTTCAAGCCTTTTAAACATGTTTTTGTTTTGATCTGATCTGATGATGATGATTATGGATTTCAGCTCACGGAAATCAAAAATCCGGTATTTATAATACAGAAATGTGGCAGTGTCGCGTTCCTAGTGTCAAGCCACTCCTGAACCAGAGATAACGTCTGAGGCGTCTTACCCGGGATGAAGAGAAAAACTACTGGAGCATTGCGTAGTGGTCAAAAGTCCTCTTTTCAGATGAAAGTAAATGTTGCATTTCATTTGGAAATCAAGGTTCCAGAGTCTGGAGCAAGAGTGGAGAGGAACAGAATCCAAGCTGCTTGAAGTGTGATTTGAGGAGCCGTGTCATCCGCTGGTGTCGGTCCACTGTGTTTTCTCAAGTCGAGAGTCGATGCAGGAGATTTTAGAGAACTTCATGCTTCCATCTGCTGATGAGCTTGATGGAGATGCTGATGTCCTTTTCCAGCAGGACTCAGTGCCAAAACTTCTAGTAACTGGTTTGTGACGGTGGTGTCACTGTGCTCGAGTGTCCAGCCGACTCGCCTGACCCGAACCCCATAGAGAATCTCTGAGAGACACCAGACCCGACGATACAGACCAGCTGAAGGCCGCTATCAAAGCAACCTGGACTTCCAGAACACCTCCGCAGTGCCTCAGGCTGATCTCCTCCACGCCGCGCCGCACTGACGCAGTGATTCATGCACAAGGATTAAAACCCCGACCGAGCATCAGCGCGCTAATTTCATATACAAGGTCCACGTTTCTGTATTATAAATTCTTTATTTAACATTTTGAGATTCTGGATGTTTGATTTCCGGGAGCTGTAACCCGTAATCATCGAGATTTTACATTTTTTTTCGAAACATTTCACTTTATCTGTACTGAATCTAGAATATATGAAAAGATCCACTTTTTTCAATGAAATAAAAAAAAATTAAAAAATGAATTTTTCCACGATGTTACATTTTTTGAGATGCAAATGTACACGCTTTTCCTTTTTTCTGATTCTGCTGTATTATAGAGCGCTGCAGACCAACGGAATAAATGATTGTTATATTATAATTGTGTGTGTGTGTGTGTGTGTGTGTGTGTATAAAAATGTGTGTGTGTATGTGTGTGTATGTGTGTGTGTGTGTGTATGTGTGTGTATATGTGTGTGTGTGTGTGTATGTGTGTGTGTGTGTGTATGTGTGTGTGTGTGTGTGTGTGTGTGTGTGTGTATGTGTGTATGTGTGTGTGTGTGTGTGTGTATGTGTGTATTATATGTGTGTATGTGTGTGTGTGTGTGTATGTGTGTGTATTGATTGTATGTGTGTGTGTATGTGTGTGTATATGTGTGTATATTATAGTATGTGTGTGTATGTGTGTGTGTGTGTGTATGTGTGTGTATGTATGTGTGTGTGTGTGTATATGTGTGTATGTGTGTGTGTGTGTGTGTGTGTGTGTGTGTATGGATGTCAGAGTTGTGGTGTGTAATGTGTGAACTGAAAATTTGATGTGTGTGTGTGTGTGTGTGTGTGTGAACAATTTGAAAGAAAGAAATGATATTGTATTGGAAATCACAAACCCCGTCGCATGTATACGGGTCACAGAAGGTTCCTGAACTTCTGAGATTTTTGCATTATTTAAAGAAACCGGTGTTTAAAGGAGTAAAGTTGTGAGAATGACTGAATGTTTGGTAATTATGATCAGAACCGGTGCTGCTAAAAAGAATCGACGTCGGTGAAAGTGAAAAAAAAAAAAAAAAAGGACCTCTATGGACCTATGTGTAACTTTTTTACGGACACACAAGGGTTAAGTATGCTTTTATACTGCAAGGGTGTTGTGAGAGAGCGCAGGATTCCCCTTTACCCTCAAATGCAGAGGTGTCAACATTTACAGCATTTGCAGTTTTTGACACCTCTCCTCAGCGATGCACAAGACGCCTGAAAACGTTGCTTTTCACACACGTCAAATGCAAATAAAAAAAAAAAATAACGCGTTCTATGCATTATAAACATAATGGCCGATTCACTGAAGGCGAAACGACGTGAAAGAAGCACGTGTTTGTGTAGCAGAGGACGGATCTTCTCTAAGCGAAGCCAATCCACTTACCAGCATGGTTTTGGGAGGAGAACCTGAAAGAAACCCACATTTACATGGGGAGAACATATGAAACTGTGGACTGACTCTAACCTGAACTCAGGGTTTACCGGAGATCCTGGAGCAGTGAGACCGCAACGCTAACCCCTGTACCGCCATGCTGCCATGCTAATTCTGTCTTCCTGCTTCAATAGACAAGTGAAGTGGTTCGTTATCAAATAATAGTAAATAAGTCATCAGTAAATAATAGTATAGTATAATGTAGTATTGTGTAGTAATAGTAAATAATGCATTTACATTTATTTACATTTATTCGCTTAGCAGATGCTTTTATCCAAATGAGAAATAATAATAATAATAATAATAACAGTAATGTGGTATAGAGTAGTAAATAATAGTACAGCATAACGTAATGTAATGTATAGCGTAGTATGTAATAGTATATATAAATGTGAATAGTATAGCATAACGTAATGTAATATAGTTTAGTAATAGTAAATAATAATAACAGTAATGTAGTGTAGTGTAGTAAGTAATCCATCCGTCCATTTTCTATACCGCTTATCCTCCTGGGTCACGGGGAGCGGGGTACACGGGGTACATCGCAGGGCATAATCACACACACGTTCACACAAATTCATACACATTCATACACTACGACATGCCAGTCAGCCTACTACACATGTCTTTGGACTGGGAGAGGAATCGTAGTCCTGGATCTGGCGTGAATGCAGTGACCACTGAAACCTGAGCTGTAGACCACTGAGTCTCCGGTGCCTTCTGAATAGACAGCTTTTTAGGGGATTTATCTTTCTTTTTATCTCACCGGACATACAAACGTGTGTATATTATAGAAACCTGAGCCGAGCCTTGAACCAAAAACGACTTTTTAGATAGAGACACTTGCTCAGTCTGCTCACCGAGCCACCTGAGTTTTCCTTCCTTTGGTAGACTCCTTTATCTCATTTATACAACTAAGAAATAAAGGTTTAAGGGTCTTGCTCAAGGGCCCATCGGTGGTAGCTTGGCAGTGCTGGGGCTTGAACTCCGGACCTTCTGATCAGTAACCCAGAGCCTTTAACCACTGAGCCTCCACTGTCCGTGTATATAGTTCTGGTGAAATGTGAGATTGCAGTTGGCTCGACTGTCTACTTCCACCCTCGGTGGAGTGAAGCTACAGGTTCGACTCTTTCCCTGGGAAACAGATGGTCCTCTGTTGCTGTGGATTTAAGGAGCAAAGTAAAATAAAATAAAATATAACATAAAATATTTCCAAATATAACAGCATCCGGTTTGATCTTGAGCTCAGGTTATGGTCTGTTCCACCACCACCCTGACCACCGTGACCAGGACCAGGAGCACTTACTGAACATTATGGATGAATGGACATGTCTGTGTCACTGTCTTTACCAGTGTATATCTTAAAAGCTGAGTTAATGCGAGACCTAGGTCACATGCAGTGACATTACCGAGGACAACTGAGGGACACAACTATCACAAAAGGTGCACACTTTCACTGACGCTCAAGAAGGCAATGTGTTTCATTAAGAGCCAGGGCGGTGTAAACTTCTGAACAAGATTTTGGGTGTATTATTTTTGTCTTTTGGGAAATATATCTTATGTAGTTTCTGAAGGGCGGTATTAAATGGAAAAAAAAAAAAAAAGATTTCTAAACAAAATAATAATTTACACCGATCTTCCTGTTCAAAAGTTTACACCCCCCTGGATCTTAAATGTATGGTGTTGCCTCCTTGAGCTTCAGTGAACGTTTGCACCTTGTGTAATAGTCGTGTACGAGTCCCTCAGTCGTCCTCGCTGTGAAAAGACGGATCTGAACATCATATAGTCACTGTTGGAAAGGGGTCAGATACGCAGAAGATGCCGGAAAAGTGAAGAATGTGCAGGACCTGGGGGATTTTTCTGAAGAACAGTGGGGGGGTTAACTTCTCAGGACAAACAAGGGATTCGTGAAGAACTCTGACAGAACACAAACACAGTCGTGTCGTGGAACTGGTTCATTTGTGTAAATTCAGTCATTATTGAGTCTTGTGGACTGATATGTAAACATCTGCTATGTGAAATAACTTCTTCAGGGCGGGAAGAAATAAACAAGTGAACGCAATTGTTATAATCCCTCTTTTTTTTTTTTTTTCTTTTATCAAGTATTAACATTTTTCAGATGACCTCAACTGCATAACTGATCATTTCTAACATACAATTCCAACTTCAAACTCGCAATGTTTTTATTAATTAAATAACGTCATGTTGTACTTTTTTTCCCCCATTTATAGTTACATTTAATGTTGCGGAAAGTTCATGAAACCACTTACTTGCTGTTCTCACTTCTGTTATCGCAGCTATAAACAGTCATGCCCTCACCAGCATCTTTTATCTCTCTCTGTAAAAAAAAACCCCACAGATTTTCAGCTGATTGTTACCAAGTGCATTAATAACCTAGAACCATGGTTCTCAAAATGCGGTCTGTAAAACAAAGCTGGGCTGTTGGGTAAAGGTGTTTCAGGTTTATTATGAAACAAAATGATTGTTATTATTATTATTATTATTATTATTATTATTATTATTGTGATTTTTTTGAAGCCAGAAATGTTTGATTGTGCGGCGGCTTTAAAAAAACAAAACAGACAGACATCACTCTGGTCTTCCTCAGTGATGTTTCTTGGTAAATGAACCCTTCTAGCTGTACTCATGCTCGACGCATGTGAATCGAAGACCGAACGCGCGTTGTGATGACGTCACGTGTCGTGTCTCCGCCCAAATCTGCGGAAAACCTGCGGCCATTTTTTTTTAAAAATGTCAAGCTCCGAATAGAGTTTTCGTGATTTTGCGTTAATGTCCACGATCGCAAAGTCACGAAATCCTCGAGGGACGGATTATTAGAGATTACTACATGTCGGAGTAGTCATTTAATTCGAATTTTTAAATTTGAACCCAAAACCTTAATACCTCACAAATTTCTTCACATTTTAATAATTAAAACAGTTCAGGAATATATATATATATATATTTATATTTAAACCACTCCACGGCGCCAATGAATAGACACATATTTTATTAAACCCGTAAATAATGAGGCTAATATTTGAAAAGCTGGATCACGTTCAATTTTTTAATGATTAAAAAAAAAAAAAAAAAAAGTCAATGGTTTAAAAAAAAAAACAAACAAAAAAAACCGATGATAATCCAGCACTTCGATTTCAGACAGTTATGCTGATTGTTGTCTGAATTTATAGAGTTATATCTCTGGGTCATGACTTTTTATAAATCTTTCATTTCAGGGAACAATACCGCTGGGGGCCAGTCAAGTGAACGAGCTTCCCTCAAACACAGATGACAAATTCATCTTCGAGATCAGTCCACGTAAGTGTTTTTTTCCCCTCCCCGCCTCCATTTCTTCTACTAGATCTATGACAGTTCGCTGACCTCATTTAGCTGTGTTTAATACACTCTCATGCACTCAGGATACTCTGGGCGTGTTTCAAGCGTAAAGTCCACTGACCCGTCACTCACAATAATGCACATTTAACTGTTTTTCCCATTACGCAACAATCCTTTTTAGTCCTCTGCTCAGTAATGAGTTTATTCAGCGCTGGAAGAAATGAGAAGTGTGATGTACAAGACTCCATTTCACACATACTCAGTATTTACTGCATTCAGACCTTTATATTTAATCGCTTTTATCCACACACGAGTATACTCCCAACATCATTATAAACCTGTAACTTGATTTAAAGTCCAAAAGTAAAGGTTTATTCGAGTATTATATAAAGGTTTTGGGTTAAACCTCGAGTGATGCTCAAAATTCTCAAAAGATTTAGTTATGGGTGTAAGTGTATTTTTTTCCCCCAAGAAAAGGACAGATCATGTTCGTGGCTCTTAAAACAGAACATACGGAATATTTACTAACCATCCGTGCTAGCACTGTGACATTGTGGAACGTTCTAGCAGCTACAAACAGTCGTTCCCTCACTCGCTTCAATTTTTCCTCTCTTAAGAAGAGCAAAAAAAAAAAAAAAAACACCCCACGTAGATTATCAACTGACTGTTACAACGCACTGACACTGGAGACTCCTTCCGCGAATGTTAAATAAACGTCTCTTTACAGAAAACTTCACCATATCACCGCATACGATTACCGCCGGCCGTACACGTCCCCGTGAACGAGCTGCTACTAGAACAGACCAGAAACGAGAACGTATCAGAACTAGCTCAAGGGCGCTGTGGTGTAAACTCTTCAGAAAGTCTTTAAAGTCAACACTTTATAACCATGAACACGCTATTCCTGACTCCTGGAGTGTGTTCCGTATGAAAAGTAACACGTCATATATTGAATCCTTATAGATATAGATATTTAATGTATATTATATGTATATAGTAGTATAGAAGTATATAGAAGTATTTGACATGTATGCGCATAAAAAATATCGTGATTCTGGGGGAGTGCCTTCTGCGGTATGACTTTTACACATTTAGAGTGTATTTTACATGCAGATGTATGTTTAATATTTTATATTAATAAAATGCATGAAAATGAATCATATGTAAATGAATCACATGAAAATGATTCATATGTAAATGAATCACATGTAAATGAATCATATGAAAATGAATAAATAAACCAAGGCCTATATATATATATATATATATATATATATATATATATATATATATATATATATATATATATATATATATATATATATATATATATATATATATATTAGACAAACGTCTCTGAAAACGGTCATGTTTATGTGTAATTTATGGTACAACACTATACATTCATGTTCTCAGAGGAAAGTTTATTAAATGCCCAAAAGACTCAGTGAGAGACGCAGAAATGGGAGAAGTTTGGTGCTTTTTGTCTGAGAGTGTACAGTATGTACTCTGCTATAGAGTTGTGTGTGTGTGTGTGTGTGTGTGTAGGGAGTAATGGGGACCGGGAGCGTGATGGCTGTGTTCTCATGGCAAGCAGTCAGAGCGAGATGGAGGACTGGGTGCGACTGATTCGCCGTGCCATCGGAGCTCAGAGCAGTGGAGGTACTGCACACGCACACACACACACACACACACACACACACACACACACACTATACAACACCACTCTGTTTGGGTTCCTAACACACCAGGCTCTCAGTGTCTCACAGCTCTTCTGACCTGGATTAAGTGTGCTGTCACCACCAGGACCTGCCGTTTCAGGAGCCGTTTCTACATATGCGTTCTTATGCGATCTCACGTCCTTGTGAACTCGTCCTGCGTCATCATCCACCGCTGAAGTTCAATTCCAATACTCAAGAACTGGGGACGCATGAAATTATATATATATATATATATATATATATATATATATATATATAAAAATGAAATAAAGTCTTTATAGCCATACTGTCTATTTAGAGAAGGTCCCCAAGTCTCAGATGGGGATAGAGTGCGTTCTTAGCCATGATATGGCGCCCCTGGAGCAGAGCAGTTTAAGGGCCTTGCTCAAGGCCAACACCTTGGAAGTGCTGGGGCTTGAACCCCCGACCTTCTGATCAGTAACCCAGAGCATTAACCGCCAAGTCACCACTGCTCCCTGACGATACCGCCTTCTTCCTCTGCACATGATGTCCTGAAATTCAGAATGAAAGTAACACATTGAAACATCGCTGCAGAAGTCCTTATAAATGAGACCGTTAATGACGAGGACAGAGAGCGAAGTAGCCGGTTTCAGTGTTTGGTTTCGTATGAGCTCGTTCTGCCTTTCTGAGGATGTAATGACACAAAGATGGCGGACTGTGGAGGTTCATTTTTGTTTTGACAGGGAAATAAAACAAAAATAGAAAAAAAAACCCATCTGAAATGTTGACTTTACGTATGCAAATGTCAAGGAAAAACAATACGCACGCTAACAAAGAGGTAAGAAAGAACAGGTGAGAAGAAGAAAAGCCATAAATGACCATATAAGGAAAACATGAATCAGGGCAGACATCACGCGTCCTTCTGGGTCAGTCGAAAACAGCTGGAATTGTAAAGTAGAGCAGAAATAAACATACTTGATGTTGAGTCGTTGTTCGGGTCATAACGTGACGGCCATTTCCTGCGGAATCATGCTGCTCACGGAGTTCTTTTCAAATGGGATTTTCATGAGGAATGGGCTGAGGTTTATACTTTGTAATTGAACATCATGGAAATACAGTACGATCGCAGCAAGGCAAGAGTTCATCTTCATGAAGGTGATTCATAAAGCTCTAGAATTATAGTGATATTTTTTAGATATTAACATTTAATAATTGGTCACGTCTTCAACAAAGAAAGGAGCAGTTATTCCAGGACACCAGCCTGGAACAGGCTTCGTTTCCTATAACAGCATGCCCCCAAAGTGTTCCGTTCGATAAAACAGCTTCACCTCTGACACTGGAGACTCCTTCCATAAATACAGAAAACGTCACCACGTTAACGGTTACGTACATTTTAAATCCATTTATTTGACTCGTCCGGTGTTGTCACTATAGAAACGATAACGTATCAGAGCGAGGGCATTCATATAAACCGTCGCTACTGTCACAGACGCTGCTCTAGGAAATTAATCAACACCTTCTGACCAATCAGGATCCAGAATTCGACAGCGCTGTGCTTTTGTTTTCAGTGTTCGGGAAGGGTCTGGCGGACATCATGGCCTACGAGAAGAAGCTCGGGCCTCGCTCTGTACCCATGCTGGTAGAGAAGTGCGCCGAGTTCATCAAGGAGCACGGGCTGGACGAGGAAGGCATCTTCCGTCTGCCTGGGCAGGAGAACCAGGTCAAGCACTTCAGAGAGGCTTTCGATGCTGGAGAGAGACCTTCATTTCCTGGGTGAGTCCTGCAGTTAAAAAGGTTTCTTCGGTTGAATATTTAACAGTGTGTGAAACCCTGTTTTTGGAACTTAAGAGCCCTTCATCATCCAAGGAACCCATGAAGAACCCTTTCAAATCGGGCATACATACTCTGAATTCTAGGTTTTTTAAGGGTTCCTCATGGGTCCGTTAGGAAAGCACTGTGTTGTGTGGTTCTGTCAGTAAGAACCTCTTCACTTTTTCCCTCAGAGCAACAATCAGGTAAACACAAACTCTCACCACTGCATGTGATGTGACATACCTTTTACGGTATAGAAAGTTCATTTCCTGGTTTGGTGATGAGAATGTCATTTTCGCTCTTCGTCACTGAAATGCTTTGATGTTTGAAAACCAGAAAATTAGCACGCTCTCTACGGCTAACGTCGATCGATTCTGCTTTCTCCGGTGAAAGACTGCAAATTGCAAAAAAATAAATAAAGTCATAAAATAAACGCGCAGAACAGGAAGACGTCCGAAATGAATTGGGTCTGTTGTCTTGTCAGATAGATGTGCGCGGTTTTCAGATGTAGACCTCTACGGTTATCAAGAGGTTTTGATAGCTGTGTGCTTGAGGCTCGTCTTAAAATGCAGGAATCGACCGTACAGGAAAACCGTGTGAGAAAACGTTTAGAAATGTCCACGGCTTCAGGACGCAGCGAGTGTCAACCGTCTGCAGTGGAAAGTGAGATGGAGTCAGATTTTCATTATTATTTCAAAAGAAACCTGCTACACATCAGATCTGTGGTTAAACCACATCCTGTCCTAAGTAAGGTGAAGCTTCCATCATTACTGAGCACACGCACACACACACACACACACACACACACACACAAACACACACGCACGCATTAGGGATGCAATGCAATAAAACGCTCTGTATGTGTATCTGTCTTGTGATCCAAATATTCATATCAGTATCTGTATTCAGCTTTAAACCTGAAGTGGGTGTGGCCTTAGCTGGAATTCTTTTTTACTCAGATTCAGATGTTGGGTGTGTGTGTGTGTGTGTGTGTGTGTGTGTGTGTGTGTGTGTGTGTGTGTGTGAATTCTGGTAACCTTCAGCTACATCAAACCAGTTCATAACTGATCTCAACTAGAGAGTTAATGGGTTCTGTTTCCCAAAACAGGAACACACTGAATGAATGAGTGTAAAAAGGATGAATGAATGAATGAATGAATGAATGAATGAATGAATGAATGCTGTAAATGCACTGAGCAGCGCTGGACGCTCGGGTTAGTGTTCATGAACGTGCTCTTCGTCGGACAATCCCAGATGAATGAATGAATGATGTGTGAAATTCAGGATCAGGAATCAGAATCAGTGCTTTCAGGATCAGGAAGTAGAAATGTGGTCGGGAACAAAACCCCGAAACAAACGACACTTCTCGCTGAACGCATTCGAAAACGCAAACGTAGTCTCTCTGAATTGTCCCCAGAGCGTTAATGTTATTCTAAACAGCGCGGAACTGCTTAATAATGATTATTTATAAATCCAACCCCAGTGTGATTCCAAGTAAGTGACGCCTAACACTCTCATTTCCTCAACAGGAATACATTTGTATCGAGAATTCATCATTTCCTGCCTGGACACAGGAAGTGCAGACACGACATAGCCAGTGTAGCATGTAGTCCAAATGTGGGATGATTAAAAATAGTAATAAACACGTACTTTTCTGGTTAAACGCAATGTTTGGTTTTGTTTATATCTAGACTTCCTGTGAGACTATTAAAGACGGTATAAAGAACTTTATTAAATACTCTTTTATGGTTTCCATGGAAAATGTGGAGGGGAAAAAAAATAGCTGCCATCCATCTTCAGGATAATCCACGTGACTGAGAAAAAATAATAATCTGACCTCCTTTCTTATCCTGCAGTGATACGGATGTCCACACGGTAGCGTCTTTACTCAAGCTGTACCTGCGCGAGCTGCCTGAGCCGGTAGTCCCCTGGACTCAGTATCAGGACTTCCTGGACAGCAGCGTGATGCTGGACGCCGCGACAGCAGAGGTGAGACGCAGACCGGCATCGGTGCCTCTGTACCGCGTTATTAATGATCTGGTACTAATAAATCCCAGATAACGGGAACTTCGCGGGTTCTGATACGCTGAGACACTTCTTACGCCAGGTCTTAAATCAGTGACGCTAGACATTTAGACAAGACTAAGTGAAGGTCTTGGACACATCGGTGCTTCTGTTCAGTCACGATGTCTTTATCGTTAGAACCAGGACAAACCTCTCGTAATGGTGTGCTACGTTTAAACTGAATCTGAAGAACCTTTAAGAGCAAGGTGTTTCCTTCACAGGGGAAGGAGAAGCTGGAGAAACAGATCAGCCTGCTTCCGAAAGCCAACTACAACCTCCTGAGTTATATATGCAGGTGAGGTATCACACGCACATGAAGCAGTAGGGCTTATAGTCTGATTTACTTCTGTCGTTATTTATTCATTTATTAGACATTGCGTGGCAAAGCGTGCAGAATGACCTGTATCAGAACAATGGCACTAAGGCGTGGCGGCATCGCGTTAGGAACAGGATGAAGCGGCTGTCGCGGTTTGTTCCTTTAATCTCTGAATGGTATTTTTTGGATATTTTGGTTCCTACAGGTTCCTGTTTGAGGTGCAGCAGCACTCGAAGGTGAATAAGATGAGCGTGGAGAACCTGGCCACGGTGATGGGGGTGAACCTGTTCAAACCGCAGGTGGAGGACGCGTTCAGCATGATGAAGGGTGAGGTGTTAGAGCAGCTTGGGGTGAATAATAATAATAATAATAATAATAATAATAATAATCATAATAATAATAATAATAATAAGCTCCAGAGTGGTGCGTTCGGTCGAACGTTGAGAGTTTGAAAACCAGAGAACAAAAGAAATGGAACCTCATCGATCAGAGCAACACTACCCACTCGTTCAATTGTTTCAGGGAAAAAAAAAGCATGCGCTAGGCTCCACCCTCCACTTCCTGTATTCTGTGCTATCAGATGTTGCATTGGCGCTTTGTTTTTTTGGGTTTTTTTTATCAGTACGATTAAATGAGCACCGTATCGGAGTATCCGTATCGATCCGTCCCTAATTTCAACCTTCAGATCTTTTATATTTGATGTACACGATGCATTACGAAAAACACTGCATGCACCTCACGAAGTTCTCATAAGGTGTTCAAAGATAAACTGAATCATTTCACTCCTACTGCCAGACAATTCCAACATCATTCACACACACCTCTGTTAACCGTAATGTAACTTCTTTTCTTTTTTTTAAACTTACTGATTTATTTTTCTCCATGGTCGCTGTTTGGAAAGTGACTAGGCTAGAAGTCCTCTAAAAAATAGTTTTATATATATATATATATATATAACAAGAAGGCTCTTCTAAACTTCTAAACATGCAGACATTATTATTATTATTATTATTATTATTATTATTAATTAATAAATAAAGCTATCCAAGTTAGTTTATAATCTACAAGCAGGTTTCAGGTTTTACAGCGCCATCTTCTGGACATCAATATTAAGCCTTTTACCGTCTACGCTTTACTATAAGCAGCGTTCAGATGTTCCTGATGTTTTACACCAATCCTCCTCTGTCCTGGTCCTGTGTTTTCTCTGCCTTCTTAATTAGACAATGAGCAAAATGTCCAGGAGTGAGAAACTGGGATCTGTTAACTTTCCAATTATTTATCCGTTACATTCTGATGCTTGGTTGTTATTTTTTATTATTATTATTATTTAGTTTTGGATCAGATCTGAGATTTTGCTTACAGATACCACACATACACTTTTCACAGGGACCCCGATGATCCAGAAGGTGATGACGGTGATGATCAGGCACCACGAGTTGCTCTTCCCTGCCGTTAAAGACGCTGCTCCGTCTCCTGCTCCTGCCAAGAAGCTGAAGAGCAAAAAAGCAGCAAATCCTCGCAGCTTCGTGGGCTGGGAGTCTGCAGAGGTAGTGCATTAGCCGAATTCTTCACTGTAAGGTCAATAGACGAGACAAATGTATCTTTTATACTCAACGTTTACTTCCATTTATTGGAGGTAAATGAATCACAGTTCTACTTTAGTATATTCTCTACATGACAGATTTATTTATAATCAGTGTACACACCAAACCTCAAAACCAGAAAAAGTATGCCTTCAGAAACCCCCCAACAACCCACGGCTAAGACACTTCCTGTTAGTCTACACCAGCATGAATAACAAATAGATAGGTACGACATAAAAATATATTTTAACCATCAAAGAAATAGAACTTGCTTATAATTTTTTTTTGCCTTCTTTCACTTTGCTTTCAAACTGATGGCTAAATGAATTCATACCACAGTGCTGTTGAATCCTGGATCCTGATTGGTCGGATGGCGTTGATTGAGTTTCCATAACAGCGGCTCTGACAGTAGCGTAGGTTTATATAAATGCGCTCGTTCCGATACGTCATCGTTTCTATAGTAACGGCTTGTTCACAGGGACTCGTACGGCGGACGCTCCTCTTATTATAGGCGGAGTTTAAAAAACGTGTGTAATCTTTGATGTGGTGAATTTTTCTGTGAGACGTTTATTTAACATTTATGGAAGGAGTCTCCAGTGTCAGTGCTTTGTAACAGTCAAAAAAACAGTAAATATATATATATGGACTGGTGAGGGATTGATTTGTTTCATAGACATTTCACAAGGTTAAATGTAACTATATTTTAATCCTTGGTAAGTTCACGTGGTATCAGAGGACATGCTGTTACAGGACACTACTCAACTTTGGAGTGGAGACAGTAACTCTGCTCCATCACACCATGCTGTTGTCCTGAACCGTTCTCGTTTGTTGCTTATTGCTGTCACGTTCTCTTCCTCCACTCACCCTGTCTTCTTCACTCTAAGTGCGAGATGTCGTCCTTGTCCGAGTCTCCGGAAGAAGAGGAGGTAGACGCGTCTGAGGCCGAGCGATCAGCATCGAATGCTGCTCCTTCTTTTTCGTCCTCTTCGTCCCCCGCATCCCCGCCGCCAGCAGACATGCTGAGCACGAGCCCGAGGAAACGTACGCAAACTCTGCCCAGCTTGGGCGGCCTGCCTGGGTTTAGACCGTCCCGAGAACCATCCTGGGAGCGCTGGAGCTATCTGCAGGAAACCTTGGACGAGAAGGATGAGAAGACGTTCTCCGAGGACATCTTCAAGATCCTGGACCTTCAGAAGGTGACACTCTTTCCAGAAAGGCAGAACAGCAACGGGAGAGATGAAGGGAAGGAGGCCGTGCAGGAAAGGAGGAGTAGCAATGGTGCGATTAAACCCGCAGAGCTTCCGCAGGTAAAAGTTGAACCTCAGGCCAAGCCAAAAGAGAACTTGAAGCAGAGTTCAACGTCTCTGAGCAGGGAGGAGATTGTGAAAGAGCAGCCACAGAGTGTTAACCAGAAACAGGGTGACAACACGACCGACCAGCAGCAACTTATTACCAGGTTTGATCTGTTCATAGTTCATAGTTTTAAGGTTTCCTCATTCCAAACATGCCTGACACAAAGCACACAGGGGTCAATAATAGGTCTGTTGACACAGGAACCAAAGAACGTTCTCCCACCAGAGAAACCTGCACCGATTTAAGGTCCTGGACTGTAGGAAAAGTTTCCACAAGCTTCATAGCATGATCGAGGCTTGTCCACAGCATTTAAAAACCTGCATTTAGCTAACACGCTTGTCTGCAACGCGTTTTTTTTTTTATATACACGTGGCGAGATGAAAACATCACAGAACTGTTCAGAACAGCAAACCTACCCGGTGTTTCCCGTCTTCCGTTCTGCAGTTTAAAGACCTGTCTTTAAACATGCCCCGACACTTAACATTAAGGACGTCTTTCCTTGTGTTTATTCAAATTTTAAACATTTATAAACATTTCAACTTTCCTTAAGGGTCACTTAAAGGCCACAACCCTTGTGAAGACCAAACCAAACCAGAACCAGGAACATTTTTTTAGGAACTGTGTAGTTCTTGTTCCTCAAAAGAGTTGAAAATCTGTTAGGATCCAGTCACGTGACTATCGCTCACACTTCACTTTACACAGTGGTGAAAATCACACGAGAGAGGTGAGCACCATGTAACGATACCTCGCAACACAGGTGCTAATACGCTACAAGATCTAACAGCACAGGTGCTCGTACTGTATGATATCTAATCACGCTTACGTCCATCACCTGGGTGTTTTTCTCCTGGAGTCTCAGAATAGTACACGAGAAACCCTGATTATATCCGTATAGTTAATGTCAAACTATTACTGTACAAATGATCATTCCAACAATGTTCTAATGCATGTGTGTGTGTGTGTGTGTGTGTGTGTGTGTGTGTGTGTGCGCTTTTCAGTCTCCAGCAGACGAACAAGGAGCTGAGCGCGACCGTGGTCGAGCTCCAGTCAGCACTGGAGGCGGAGCGTCGCTGTAAAGCCGCTCTGGAGATCTTGTTGCGTAACGCCGAGCGCAACAAAAACGAAGCCCTGAGACGCAACGAGCAGCTGGACCGCGAGATCCAGACGTTCATCGGTAAATCCAAACCAATGTGAGCGCACGCTCGGACAGCCGACCAGGTGACTCCCACGTGAGGACGGATCCATGCAGTCTGACCCGATATGGAACTTCTATTGGGTTTACTGACCATCCGGCTATTTATTTCCCAAAGATATTTCAAATGCCTATTTAAACATAGACGACGGACAATAATATATGAAACGATAGTATTTTTTCTTTAGGTAATAAATATCGTATCCTCACAGCGAGGTAAAATGTTATCTTGCCATATCAGTGGATTTATTATCGGCTGGTACCGATACGTGCTCGGGAAACGATGCTTCTTGGCCGTTTGTATCGAAGAAATTTACGTTTGCCGAAGGCACAGAAGGTCGAACGATGACGATTCTCGTTGTAATGAGACTGCCGACGGCGAGAGAGAATATTAACGGACTTACGGTGTTACGTTTTAGAGTTTGCTTTTTAAGCCATGTCTTCCCAAAATACAACGCAAGCTCTCTGCGGTGCCTGTTGATCTTCGACAGAATCGAATAGAGAATTATGTGTGTTTTTGGATGTGCTGCGACCAGAAACTTTCTTCTTTAAACTCAGAATAAATTTCTAATACAATTCATTTCACTGTGTGAATGATGATGTCATAAGTCACAGATTCCCGATAAAAACCAGTGCCATGCCACAACTGTCCTGTGTCGATGTTCACACTGGAGGTCCCTGAAAGTTTTCCATCATATATGACACAGCTATGACCGATTAGCATGGAATTAATGTTGTTTTTTTTTTTTTTTACACAAACCAGTTAGCTAGCAGGAATTCATTTTGGGTGACGCGATGTTCTTGGTGGTTAAAATGGAAATGCTGAATGTCTCAGAGTTTCACAAATTTCTCTACAACTAGGGCGCATATTTCATTTGTTTTGTAAAGCAGTGCGTAAATGTTTTCATAGGCCCAGACGAAGTAAACATTCCAGACAGATTTACAAGAGCTTTAGCAACACTGGTCTTCTTCACTCATTACAGCTCGTTTGCATTGAGTGACGCCCACAAAAGTCCATAAAAGGTACAAACACATGGTCAAAGATAAGACTCGTGCAAAACTTTATTGAGACAGGTTAGTCTCGACATGTAAAAAAGAAACGTTCAGAGTATGCTTAATATATGTATGTATATATATATATATATATATATATATACGTTGTCATTTCTGGCTCTTAGTTTGCTAGCATCTCATGGTAAGAAATATGAAGACTGCCTGGAGATTAGAGATTGCGTGTGAGCGAGGGAATGAGTATAAAAGGTTATCGCGCGACTTGAAACAGACAATGAAAAACAAGGGGAAAGCATTACGTAAGCGAGGATGTTAGTGGGATGTCTGAGAACTGTCATGATGATTGAAAAACAAAAGACACGGATCCAGACCCAGAGGTGTGGAGGATGTCCCTCTTGAGATCAATAAGAAAACATCCACTGCTCTGTTGACAATCTGTGGTTGGGCTGGCTGTGACGCAGAGTCCAGATAGTTCTGGTAGGCTTGAGGCTTGAACAAGATCTTTCTGGATCAGTCAAGTTCGGTTAACATGACAGCTGCAATCTGTGGTATTCCGTTTCACTAGACAAAGGAAAGCAGGATGGTTGGGGGGGGGGCTAGAAAAAGGGAAGGCGAGAGGAATGTTGGAACAATTGGTCACTAGGTCATACTTCTCCTACACACCCTCTTAAGGGTCTATCGTTTTGACTCCTGACCTTGTGCGTCATTTCTAATCATTCACACGTAAGGCAGCGTCGGCATATCTGAATCTCAGGGTAGACCTTTGCTTCATTAAGTGCTGGTTCCCACATTTGCCACTGATTTGAGAAAGTCTTGCTAATAACCATATCAACATACTTAAACTTGGACTAGGTGATCCTGAAGCTGCCCCCAAATCCGCAGAAAGTGGTGTGCCACCGCTCTGTGCCTTGGAGAATTCAAACTACGTGAAGCATCCTGGCTGGACGAGGGCTGATTTTGACAAACCGAGTGTTCTTTCGACCACAAGGTCTTGTCAGTCCCTGGACGGTCGTGATAAGGGTTTCCCAGCACTTCCGGAAGTGCTGTTCGTTTGACGTGTAAGTGCAGAACAACACTCATTGCTGTGGGTCTGATTCTTTGGGAGACCCCTCTTGAACAACCAACTGATAGGGCACTAAAGACATTAGAAACCTTGCACAGTAAATTGTACGTGATTTTGCAACAGTAGATCGATAGGAGAAACTATTTTTACGTAGTGAAATGAAGAAAATCAGCCCAAATTTTCAAAAGTAACTGCAGTTGGAGGATTAAGAAGAAACTTTAGGACAACACCACAGAAATATGCAATCCTTAACCTAGGGGTTTTGGAACAAACGTCACCAAGCCTTGACCACCCTACATTTTAAGATATAATTTAGAACATTTTTGGCTGTCAAGTTGTGCATTTGAGTCTTCTCAATTCTAATTTTCAGCTGACTTTTACATACACTCATCGCCCTTAAAATGATATCAGAGCAGATGGTCCTCCACACCCCCATTTCATTTAAATGACCTTGTTTTGCTCATTTGTGGACACATCTCTGTCCTAGCCATGTAAAAAAAAACAAAAAAAACAACACCACCAACAAATAAAAAGCAGCAGGCTTCAACAACTTTGTCTGAAAGAAATGGTCAATGAAATGGTGGTTCATCACTGGAAGCACACCATTGGGAAAAATAAATAAACAGTAGGCCTAAGTCTCTTCCCTGACTCACCCACCCAAACAAAAAAACCCCGGCTTCTGCTGGTATCAGAACAATGTTTACAAAGTCCTCATTAAGGAAAGAAAGTAGATAACAGCACATACACACACACATACACACACACACACACACACACACACACACACACAGTGGGACCATCGGTAGTGAAACTGCAGAGCTTCCCAGCTTATAGATAAGGGACCAAGAGAAAGCAAGCGATAGGGAGTGAGAGAGAGTGAGAGAGAGGAAAACACCAGAAGAAAGGAGATGCCACAGTGAAAGTCAATGAAGCCGTCTTTCAAACCAAATTCTGCAGACTTCAGAGCCGCATCGAAGGACGTACGGAGAAATAAATACCTGAAATCTGGAATAGGCGCATTACAAAACTGCAACCGGTGTCCATCTACACCCAGAGCAGGACAGAGTTCCTGGTCTTACAGATCAACTCCAGGATCCAGCTGAACCAGAGGGATAATTCATAACTATTAAAATTTTTAAAAGGCTTGGATTTAGTGCTTTTCTTTCAAGGATCTATCAAGGAAATCTACCAATTTCACTCCCTTTTTGTGTGACTTTCTGCAAAATTGGAGCGTGGTTCCATCTGATGCAGTACTAACCATGGCTGGTGTCAAAGGTTGCTCAACCACCTCCATGCATTGTTTCTCTTACCTACTTCTCCTGTCAGGGCTTTTCTCTGGGGATTCCAGTCCCATCAGTTCTCCAGAGAGACACAGAATTGCCCCTGGGCTTGACGATGGCCGTGGAGGGGTTGTGGATCTTTCTCTTCTAGAGCAGGACAGTGAAGGGGATATGCAAAATCTTCTGGAGACCTTGCGGGGACAGTTCCTGCGGACCTTCAACCTGTCAGGACACGGACCCCCCATGCAGCCTGGCGCACCCCGAGTGCAGCCTCCGGAATACATGCTGGAATTGTACAACCGGTTTGCTAACGACCGAACATCCATGCCATCTGCAAACATTGTACGCAGCTTCAAAAATGAAGGTAAGTGTGTTTTATTTGATTTGGTAAAGCCTTTAGTCCCCTGTTCCTATCAAAGGAATAATAAGTGAGTGTAACTGAGCGGTTGACTACACCCAAAGGCAGTACTTTATGTGTCATGGTTTTGTTCAAGTTTTTGTGCAATGGTTGATTCTATATGATCTGAGGCCCTAAATCTGGTTTGCCTCATGCATAAAATCTGTTGTTACTGCCCTCCTCAGAGTCCAGCCCAAGCAACGTGGGTCCCGATGGCATGAGACGACACCCCCTGCTTTTCAACATTTCCATCCCAAGTCATGAGCGCGTTATAGCTGCTGAGCTCCGTCTCTACACCCTCGTCCAGATTGACAGGCGCCTGTATGCTGGTGTCGACCGGACAGTGACAGTTTATGAGGTAGTTCCACGGAATGACAGTTGGTCCAAAGACAGAGAAGAGGAACAGATGCAGCTAGTGGAGTTAGCATCACGGCAGGTCTATGGCACGGACAACGGCTGGGAGACTTTTGACATGACTGTTGCCATGCAACACTGGCGCAGGTCCGATTACGGCAACACCCACAGACTGGAGGTTCATATTGCAAGTTTAAACTCACAGAATGTGTCAGAGATTGAAGGTCCTGCCACAGGGGGGGACATGGAAATCGATACCAGTCCAGAAGAGAGGCACAAACCTCTGATAATCGTTTTCTCCAATGACCAGAGCACGGATCACAGAGGAGAAAAAGAGGAGTTGAATGAGATGATCAAGCATGAAATGCCTGACACGGGTCTGAATGACAACCTGGGGATGGAACTCATGGATCTCTGGGGGGAACTAAGGAGTATGGGACAAGAAGGAGATAGCAAAGAAGAGGAACCAGATGAAGAAGCTCTCCTGCAGATGCGCTCCAACCTCATTTATGACACAGCCTCCAGGATTCGAAGGAACGCAAAGGGCAACCAGTGCAAGAAAAGTTCCCTATACGTTGATTTTAAGGACATTGGTTGGGACTCTTGGATCTTAGAACCTCAGGGCTATGAGGCATATGAATGCACAGGAGTCTGCACGTACCCCCTAACCAAACATGTCACTCCAACCAAGCATGCCATTGTGCAGACTTTGGTCAGCCTTAAAAGTCCAAAGACTGTTTCCAGAGCTTGCTGTGTCCCCACAAAGCTGGACCCCATATCGCTCCTCTACCTCGATGATGCAGGTGTGGTCACCTACCAGTACAAGTTTGAAGGCATGGTAGTGGCAGAGTGTGGTTGCAGATAGTCCGAAAAGCATTTGGTGGGGAAGTTGTAAGGTTTCGTAAAGGACACTGAGAAATGGATTCATTTCTATGTCTTGGAGGAAAAGAGACTGCAGTTCCAGGTCAACAGGATAAAATCAAGACATAAGAAGTCCCACAGTAAAAGGGCTGTACTTTCTTAACGTAACATCAAGAACCTTTAAGACCTTTAAGATCAGGTGATGCTTTCATATTTAACTTTTTCAAAAGGGACAGTAGAAAAGAAAGAAGTCTAAATAGAAGAAAGGATTTAGTGCTTCTGTATAGATATTGCCTTTGGTGAGCGTTTGCTTGAGGTTCATTTCAATAAAAAGAGAAAGATTCGAAGGCCAAACGTACAACTCATGACAACCCCCTTATCAGTCTCTGAATTCCAGACTGAGGGGAAAACAATACAACAAACCACTAAATCAACTTCCTCAAGATGACTACAGCCACAATCAGAAAACTGTCGGCGTGTTGCATTGCATTTTGATGTTTTCTGGGTGTGAGAGTAGACCTTAACTACTCGTACCAAAGATACACTCCTGGCCTTTTCAATGGCGACTCCATTTTACATCAACAAAGTTCTCTCTAAGGAGGTCTCTCAGAAACATAGAACACTGGTTTTGGGGGGCCTGTGAACTCTAAACTGTAAACTGTAAGGTCATTGTGGAAACCCCCAGCATCCAGTCTCTGTAGCATCATATCTACATCCTTCTCTGTCCTGTGTCAATACACAACTTCCTGCGTAACTGCAAGCGTTTGATATGGACCATCCAAGGCAAAGC